>JAODAL010012949.1:0-93273 GCA_025379985.1 Phyllomedusa bahiana | reverse complement strand
GGTTTTAAATTTTTTTTACAAACTAGGGCAGATTTATCAATACTGTCTAACTCTTAGACAGTGTAAAGTTATACAAGACAGTCTTAGAATCCACCAAGTTTATCAGTGTTAATAGATTTGGTGCATATTAGAACTGTTTAGTCTAACTTTAAACCTTTTATGAGCTGGTTGTATTTATGTCGTTAATTGTGGCAAAATTTTTATGCATTTTTTGGCACATGGCTTTGTCCAATAAGCACTGGATTGCCCTCTTTTAGAAAAGCTACACCAGTTTTTACTTAGGCCACGCCCCTTAGTTGGACAAGATGCAGAAGTGCTTAGAAACTGTATAAAAACACATAACAAATATGGTGGAAAGCATGTACGCCATTATATTTGGCACAAATTGCTCCAGAATTCTGGTGCATCTCCTGTAGTTCTGCTTCAACTGTTTGAAGACAGAAAGGTCTGTAGCTCTGTGTATCTTAAATGACAGGAAACAACTCTAAGGACCACATGTATGAAAACTGTCTAGTCTAAAAACTCAACCAATCAGAGGCGCCCCTTTCAGTTTTCCAAAAGCACTATATGAAATGAAAGGGGAGCTCTGATTGGTTTCTATGGGCGACAAAGTGAGTTTTAGCCCTAGACATTTTTCATACATGTGACCCTAAGAGATCAGTTATCCAAAGGGGTTTGGTTTGTTTTTTGTTTTTTTGAGCCTTTGAAGCCCCACCACTCTGGCCTTGCTTCCCAAGACTTTCAGCATGAGCAAAGAAATAAACTGAGACTGAAATTGGGAGGGAGGAGGATACACTAAGTACAACAAAGCATCCTGGGGCTTGTAGTGTTAGGCCATGTTCACACGGCTTATTTCGCCGCAGATTGGAGCCATACTGCGTGCCGGATTTGCGCTTCAGTACGGCTCCAATCCGTCGCAGTCATTACGGTAATCCACAGATCTCATAGAGAACAGTGGATTCCGTCGCTTCTCCCCGCTTGGCGAATCCGCCGGGCGGGGAGAAAGTGACATGCACATTATACAGGCGCAATACGCGCCGTGGATAATGGAAGTCTATGGGATCCGGCCCGCAATTACGGCTTGAATAAGCCGTGTGAACACGGCCTTACAGGACAAAGGGAAACTGCTTTCAAACAGGAAATGCTGCTGTTTGGCAGTAGATAAATTAGGCTACATCCAGCACAGGGAAAGCACAAATTAGCATAGAAAACATCACAGGTAGATGAATTAAGTCATAAAAAGCTATTAAAGATTTTTTTTAAGTTTGCCAGATAACTCCTTTAGGCTATGTTCACACGGCTTATTATGGGGCGCATTTTGCCTTGCATTTTGCGTCGTATTTGTGCTCTAATACGAGCGAGATGCGCCCCATAATTACGGTAATCCATATTTCTCATAGAGAACTATAGATTGCGCCTCCTCTCCCCGCTCATACAATACGATGCGGGGAGATAGGTGACATGTCACTTAATGCGTATCTATGGGGCCGGTGGGTTTCCGCCCCCACCCCCACCCCCGTGCGCGTCGCGGGAGTATGCGCCGATCGTACTGTACGCCCCGCAATTATGCCATGTGAACATACCCTTATAGACAATAATTAATATATATTAAATATATATATATGTATAAAATATATATATATATATATATAATATATATATATATTAATGACAAAAGGAGTTCTCTAATGATCTATTCATACATAGTCTCTACATCTAGAGCTGGGACAAACTTTTTTTGGTCCAACAGCCACATTTCCAAATTGAACTAGTTCTAAGCTCTGCAATAAAACGTTAAAGAGGTGTTCCGGGAGTTAAGAAAGCTTATCGTCTGTCAGGACATGATAAAAAATAGAAGATAAGAATCATACTTACCTTCTAGACACTCTAGTACAGTCCCGACGGCTGTCCCAGTGATCTTGGCTGTAGCTGTGAATGTTCATCGTTCATGTGACATTGTGGCCTGTGACTGGCTGCACCTGTCACTTGAAGGATGAACGTTCACCGATACAGCCAGGATGAACGAAGCGGCCGCCAGGATTGAATAGGAGCATAAGTATGATTCTTCTATTTTTTATTATGTCCCAAAAATTAAATAGCTTTCTAAACACCCAGAACATTTCTTTAATGGTCACTAACCTTGCAACAAACTTTGCATAAATGAAGTGTTTGACAAGATATATAGATTTTTAGAGAGAAATGCCTTTTTCTCCACTTACCAGGCTCCTTTTTTTCTTGCTTATTTCCTCCTAAACGCATCAATTACTCTAAAAAAAATCTACTGTAAGTCTGTCTTGTGAAAAGAGATGAACTATTAGTTAATGAGAAAGCAGGTTACATGCTGCCTATAGAAGTGGAAAGGTGGACAAAGGAGAAGCAGGGAGCTGTAGAGTGAGAAAGAGACCTAAACAGACACAGAGATACCACTGAAAGCTCTGCTGATTCACCCCATTGCCTGATTCACAGCTTACATTGCTCAGTATTACACAGTTTTGCTCTAAAGCCCTCCATGCTGATTCTGTGGACGTGCTATATGAGAGCAGGATTGCCACTTACTGTACAATATGTGCATGGGAGACATCATAGCAGCTATTCTTCACCCCAAGGAAAACTTATGAAAATGTCATATAAAAGTGGTTCAAAAAGTGCTATTTCTCATGTGCACATAAGACAGCCTCTCTTGAAAAGTTAACTGAAAGTTCAGGTACACTTTAAAAGGGTGTTACTTTCAGAGACATTTAAGGCATAGATGGATATCTTAGGGAAAGCCATGCAGTGCATCGGTACTTATCCTTCTTCTGTACTATGTGCCACTACTCTTGTTTCTTGCATGTAAAATATACAAGAGTAGCAAACAGAAACAAACATTTCTGTGACTAGTTGGATTTTTTTTTTTATTTAAAAGTCTCTGCCAGAGGTTGATGTCATAGTGAATTTACTAAAAGAGTTTAAAAGGAATTTGGATGCAATTATTGAGTGTAATAGTAATATAAATTGTGATTACTGCAGACAGAACTTTAATCCAAAGATTTATTCTGGTTCACATGTAGATGACATAAGTTTTTTTTTTCTCTTTTAGGTGATGTATGTACCAGAAAAACTCCCAACACATAAATCGACCATAATCATTGGCCACTGTTGACCTGCTGGGGAACACAATGCATGCTCTTTTTCTCCTATGTAGGATTGGTATGGGCCATCATACTTTTTTACTGTATAAGAAAGTGCAAAAACATGGTGTGAACATTCCTTTAGCGTCTTGCTTAGGAATGGTACAGTAACAACACAGACACACAGACTGGAGCAATACTGAAACTTTACTCCAAAATAATAGGTTTTGGCTGTTATAGTCTTTACAGTTAGGAAGGTTGGTGGTTACACTAATGAGACTAGGACAGCTTTTTTCTTGCTGTCCAGGGGATGATTCATCCAACAGTCAGAGTTCCATTTGTAACCCCAATAGGCTGCATGGTCATACATTTCACTTTCTGGTGCTATTCAATTGCTTACAAACATTAGCTGCTGCTGCCCGGCACCTCTCATTTACATTGTACTTCATTAAGAAGCAGCCTTCACCTAAGCTCCTCACAGACTCTGTGACCCAACCTTTCCTCTCTGCTTATCTGACCGAGGCAGCTCTCTTTACACAGCACTATTTTTATCTTTGGTGCCAAAACAACCTGTATGTATTTAGACCTTAACCTGAAGAAGGGCTGATAGCAGGCATGAAGCATGTTATTCAATCCAAGAGATATTTTTAACTATAGGGACAGCCAGATCTTAGTTTTCCCCCTCCATTCATTATTTAATTGTTTTAATCCTCCTATATACTTATGTGTGGTTACCAAATAAATTATTTACAGTACTTCTATCTATGGAGCAGTGAGCTCATTTTGTTTGCTCTGGAGAACACTGTACAGTCCTACTGATGGTTGTCTAGAAAGGAATCCCCGCCACTAGAGATTGTCTCATACATCACATACTGTATGCTTCCTTCCTTGAGGAATTGCATGGCACCATACATTGGAGTCTGCCTGTTCTAAATTGACTTTTGACCTGTAGCCACTATTACAGTGACACATTCTATCACACAGCAGTCAACATATTTAAAGGTACAATGTAATACACACATGAGAAAACACAAGAACATTCACTTTACACAAGTACTCTAAAGAAAATTGAAGTTAGTGCACAACTTAAAGAGACTCATCCATCAAAAAGGGGACACATTTTTGAAACTCAATATTCTATTTCATAACTTCTTCAGTACTGTGCAATTGAAAATTAAATAGAAAATATTGACAGCTCTATGGTCAACACAGACAGGGCCAATGACAAGTGGAAAAAATCTAGTTGGAAAAAAAAATAGAATCAACAATGCAGTGAGTGAGGGAGTATCATAACTGATAACAATGGTGCCTCATAGACCATTGAAGTATAACAGGCTGTGAGTGTTGCTAAGGTCTCCAATGGAAAACCAAATGCCATCTATCAAGTGCTGTTGATATCTGTTACAAACAGAAACTACAATGCAGTGTTAGGGCATGTCCCCACAGCAAGGGTTTGCAGCCGGTTTTTTGCAAAACCACAAACCGTCTGAAAAACCGGCTGCAAATGATCACAACGGACTTCTATGGAAAACCCGTGCAGCAGTCCCCACTGCACGGGTTTTCTGCCAGAAAGAGATTGAACATGCACAATCTTTCGTCCGGTTTTTGGACGAAATATGTGCATGTGAATGGGAGTGAGGAGGGCTTTTCTCCGATCATCGCGGAGAAAAGCTGGGCCCCCCCCCCCCCCCCGCGGCCATGGGGACGGCACTAAAACAGGTCAAATACCGGTCGGATATTTTTCCTCTGCCGTGGGGACATGCCCTTAGACAGAGCCTTACCAGAAGGTGTGTGAGCAGGGGCGTAGCTTTAGGGGGGCAGAGGTAGCAGTCGCTACTGGGCCCAAGAGGCTGAGGGGGCCCAAAGGACCCTCAGTCACATACAACTACACCAGTATTATCAGTGGCACGTGGTAAGCTGTGTCAGCTCTCTCTAAGCTCCCATCTCATAATGCCCAAATTACTGTCATCTATTCCTCATCCTTTCTCTACTCCCTCAGAAGCAACAGTGTGTTCCCTGGTAGGAAATTTATGCAGCAAAGTCCATGCCATGCATTCCATGTAATATTGGCCCATTCCTCCTGACAGAACTGGTGTAACTGAGTCATGTTTGTAGGTCGCCTTGCTTGCACCTGCCTTTTCTGCTTTGCCCATAAATTTTCAGTAGAATTGAGATCAGGGCTTTGTGATGGCTACTCCGAGTCATTGTCCATTTTGGAAGACCCATTTGGAAGATCATTTCCACCCGAGCTTTAACTTCCTGGCTAATGTCTTGAGATGTTGCCTCAGTATTGCCACACAATCTTCTTTCCTTATGATGCCATTGATTATGTGAAGTGCACCAGTACTTCCTGCAGCAAAACAACCCCACAACATGCTGCTGCCCCCCGTGTTTCACTGTTTGGATGGTGTTCTTAGGCTTTGAAGCTTCTCCCTTTTTCCTCCAATTGTAATGGTGGTCTTTATGGTCAAACAGTTAAATTTTAGATTTTTCAGACCACAAGACATGTCTCCAAAAACGTAGGTCTTTGTTCCTGTGTGCATTTGCAAACATTAATCTGGCTTTTATATGTTTCTTTTGGAGTAATGGCTTCTTCCTTGCAGAGTGGCCTTTCAATTCATGTTACAGCAAAAAATACAATTGGGTCAGCACTGGAATCCAAGATTACATTACCACGAAAGCCACGATGCAACAGACTGTCCCAAGGTGGAATGGCCTGGTATCCACCAGCAAGAATCCAAATGATGAAGAGAAGGACGTCAGCTCTATTGCCATGCGTGTCATCAGTAGACATGCGCAGTAGCGTATGGAAGACGCCGGGTGCCGGCTACACCATCAATTGGTCCCGCTCTACAGTTAGGAGGGAGTAAAGGAGATTTTTATGATTAATACTTTGATGAATACACTATGTTGATTGACTATTCACTATTTTTTAACAATGGATAATGTGTTCTTATTGGTTGTTGGCTAATTAGTTGTTTGGTGGTAATATGTATATAATTAGACACTTTAAGCACTTGCGTTATGCTTGAGAAAGGCTCTGCTGTTACTTTTTGAGCCGAAACGTTGCACCTTTTTGTACCTTTGACTCTTCAATAAAGAAGCCTTTTTATGCTGATGTCCTTGTCTTCATCATTTGGATTCTTGCTGGTGGATACCAGGCCATTCCACCTTGGGACAGTCTGTTGCATCGTGGCTTTCGTGGTAATGTAATCTTGGATTCCATTGCTGACCCAATTGAATTTTTTGCTGTGATATGGAGCCTGGGGATCGTGCACGGGGGGTTAACCCATTGGTGGATACCTTACCAAATCCTGGTCCTTCAACGTCTACCGCCTCTGAGTCTTATATGGGTACTTATCTTTACACAGAAGAAGATGTACAAAGATTATTGAACAGTGCTAGATGTGATGTTTCTTTTTTGAGTCTACCCTCTATTGATATCTTGAAAAGAAAATTTGAACAGGACAATAAGCGTTTAATGTGGAGTTACATTTAAACACTTTGATGGAGTTTTATCGTGTTCGGCGTATACCAAGAGGACTGTGTTCACATTTGCATCCCACTTCTTTCTACAGGATGATGACTTTTGTAAAAAGTTTGAGGATATTAATAACAAATATGCCTTTGAGATAATTTTGTTAAATATTGAATATCTTCAGAAGGAATTATCAGTACTTAAAACAGGTGTGATTAATAGTGAAATGCAGATCAATACTATGTTACCTGCTAATGTTTTGATACATTTAAAGAAAAATTGGGCCAAAGGTTATCAAGACATAGAGTTGAAATTGAAAGGATGAAAAGAGATAAGTGGCATAGAGACCTGGAGGATTATGAAATGGGTAAAGTTTATGGTTGGCAGGGTCAACATAATCAACGTGTATCTTCTAGAAAGAGATTCCAGAGGTTTAATCATTCTAAATTTGGTTATACAACCATGGACTCTGATTCAACTTATGAATCAGTGAGATCAGATTTTTTAGGGTTACAGAATCGGAAAAAAGGAGAAGCCTCAGGAAGGGTGGCCAGAAATACCACAGATCAAAAAAGAAAATATCAGAGAGGGAAGATGAACAAACAGAGGCGATTTGACCAGGCCAACTACCAGGGGGCATCCCCAGAATTAGAAATTGAGATTAATCTTGTGGTCAATATTTCATCAACTAATCTTTCAGATTTAGAGGTTCGTGTATTGAATAAGGGATTGTCATTTAGTCCTTCAGCTCCATTTAACTGGTTCCAATTTGAAGTGGATTTGCAGAATTTTTTTAGACGATTACGTTTGAAAGCCTTTTTTCATGATAAAAGTGGAGAGATGAGATCTGGAGAGGTGAGTTCAGATACAGGAGGAAGAATTGTTTGTTTAAGGGATCTTGATTTAAGAGTTAAAAGTGAATTTTGTCCACCTCAATCTAATCATATAGTTGAGACCTATATTAAATTAACAACTGAGAAATTGAGAATGTTCAAAAATCAGGAAGTAGCTAGACAATCCAATTTATCAAAGGGAGAAAGAGATGCCTTAAAGAGATTGATGGAGAATCCTTTGATTGTGATAAAACCAGCGGCTAAGGGGGGGAGCAGTCGTGGTGATGGACAGAGTAAAATATGACCTTGAAGTCTACCGTCAGTTACAGGATATGGAGATTTATACTGAGTTAAGTGGGGATCCCAAGTTTAAAATGATGAAGAAAATCAAAGAGATTGTTGATAGGGCAATATGTGAGAGAATTATAGATGATAAATTGAGGAATTTCCTTAAAGTTACATCTCCAGTTACTCCGGTACTATATATCCTACCTAAGATACACAAGAGCTTGATTGATCCCCCGGGTAGGCCCATAGTGTCTGGTTGTGGCTCTGTGATCAGTAACATAGCCATCTTTTTGGATAGGGTTTTGAGATCTTTTGACACGGCTGCTCCCTCCTGTATCAAAGATACATCGGATTTTCTGTGCAAGATACAGGATGTTATCTTGCCTGATGAGTGTTTTTTAGTGTCATTTTATGTAGTCACTATATACCTCAATTGAACATTCAGTTGGACTTTCTGCAGTGTCTGGTGCGCTGACTGACGCAGGGTGTGTTCCGAGTTACTCTCACTTCATCCTCATACTTCTTGAGATTGTTCTCAGGAAGAATTATTTTCTCTTTGGGGATAAATTTTATCTCCAGAGAAGAGGCACGGCCATGGGGTCCAATGTGACCCCTACTTATGCTAACATCTTTATGGCGGTACTAGAGGATGAATGTGTATACCATTCTTTTTTCTCGGAAAACATCCTGCGTTGGTGGCGCTATATAGATGACATTTTTTTGATTTGGACAGGCCCATTGGAGGATTTGGAACTTTTTCATTTGTTTCTGAATCGTTGTAGACCAGGCCTACAATTTACTAAGGTTGTATCTAGGGAGTCGATCCAATTTTTAGATACCAAGGTCTATATTAAGGAAAATAGATTGGAGACAGATTTATATGTGAAGGAGACAGATAAAAATAATCTTTTACGCTTTGATAGCTACCATCCCAAGCATATGATGAATTCCCTTCCCTGTAGTCAACTGCTGAGAGTAAGGAGAGTAGTATCAGATGATTCTAAGGTTGATGTGAAAATAGAGGAAATGTGTAATAAATTTATTCAAAGAGGCTATCCTAAGTCACTTTTGAATAGATTTAAGGAACGAGTAAAGGGAGTTAGGAGGTCTGATATTTTGAAATCCCGAGAGAAGAAAACTAATCAGAGAATTCCATTTGTGACCACATATGGAAATTTGGGCCCAAGAATAGCTGAGATTGTGAGGAAGGAATGGCACATTTTACAAAAAGGCTTCCCTGATATTGTAGAGTTTTCAACAGCTCCAATGATGGCCTATAGAAGGAGTAGGAATTTGAGAGACAAACTTGTCAAATCCGATCTCCCGTCCCCTCTGGGTATGCGACAATCTTTTCTAGCGCCACCAAAGATGGGCAATTTTCCATGCCTTAACTGCAGTAATTGCAACAATTTGATCAAGGAGGATACATTTCATCATCTCCTAACTGGTAAAATAGTTAAGATTAAGGAGAGATACACCTGTCGTACCTCCTATGCCATTTACATGATTGTCTGTCCCTGTAGTAAGATCTATATAGGTGAGACAACAATGGAGGTTAGAGAGAGAATAAACAAGCATAAGAGCACGATACGTAGAAAAATGATGGATCTACCTGTGGCACGTCATTTTGTCGAATGTAATCACTCCATTGCTCAATTGAGATTTAGAGTGATAGATCATGTCCCAATTTTAAGAAGGGGAGGAGATCGTGAGAAATTGCTATTGAAAAAGGAACTAAAATGGATTTTTGAACTAGATTCTTTACATCCCACTGGTTTGAATATAGATTTTAATGTGAGTAAGATCTAATATTTCTGTGTAGGGATATATTTTGTGCTTAGATTATTTTGTTCTTTGTTTTTAAATCACAATACACTAATACTAGCTTTATATATCTCCTTAGGACACGGAAGATGGAGTTGGATCAATCTGGACGGTGTTTTTTGGCTTTTTGAGCTTTTAGTTCATAATATTCTAATTATTTAGGCATTTGGTGAGATACAACTTTTTTTGTTGAAAAGATTATTTAAAAGAAGTATTTGAAGTTGTCCTTGATCACTGTTGTCCAAAAATACTGTATTACATATGACTTATGGGATATAAATGTCCACCTATTGAAGCTCTGCACATTGTCCCACACGATGTGTGCTGTGAGGTGATGATAGTGCCACTGTTTAGCAGAGTGAGGTGTTGTATTTTATGACATCTATTCTCTATGGTACGGTGTTGGGGATCATGGTGTGTTGATATAAAGTGCCCAGTTGTCTGTTTGTATCCTAGGACATATAAGTAATAATGCTGGATATTCATTCACTATATATGGAATGTATAAGATATAATGCCTCTTTGAGAATTCAATGCCGCTGAGAATTCAATGCCGCTGACAGTCTGGCACTGAGCAGGCGCAGTGATGCACTGAGGCTGATTCCTGGTTTGAGCGTGCCCACAAGGACATGCGCATTGGATCGTTGTAACTAAAGCTCTATTGCCATGCGCGTCATCAGTAGACATGCGCAGTAGCGTATGGAAGACGCCGAGTGCCGGCTACACCATCGATTGCTCCCGCTCTACAGCTAGGAGTGAGTAAAGGAGATTTTTATGATTAATACTTTGATCATTGATGAATACACTATGTTGATTCACTCTTCACTATTTTTTAACAATGGATAATGTGTTCTTATTGGTTGTTGTCTAATTAGTTGTTTGGTGGTAATATGTATATAATTAGACACTTTAAGCACTTGCAATATGCTTGAGAAAGGCTCTACTGCTACTTTTTGAGCCGAAACGTTGCACCTTTTTGACTCTTCAATAAAGAAGCCTTTCAATTCATGTAGACACAGTACTCGATTCACTGTGGATAATAACACAATCTTATCAGCTTCCGCCAGCATCTTCACAAGGTCTTTTGCTTTTGTTCTTGAGTTGATATGCACATGTCAGACCAAAGCACATTCATCTCTGAGACACAGAACCCGTCTTCTTCCTGAGCGGCATGAAGGCTGGACATTCGCATCTTGTTTGTACTTGCATATAATTGTTTGTACAGATGAACGAGGCACCATTAGGTATCTGGAAATTGCACCCAATGATGATCCAGATTTGTGCAAGTCCACAATTCTCTTCCTGATATCTTGGCTGATTTCTTTAGACTTTCCCATGATGTTACACACAGATGCAGTGTGTGTATGGTGTCAATAAAATACATCCACAGGTGTGTCTCTAAATAACTCAGATGTTGCCAATAAAGCAGAAGCTTCCAAAGACATGACATCATCATATGGTCTCTCCCAAGTTGTTTAAAGGCAAAGTAATCCCAGTGCAGAAAATAATAAAATTGTCTTAAAAATTCTCTCTCTCATTATTCTGGCATTTGGCAAATATAAATAATTTTGGTTTTATATAAACTTCTGGTTTCAACTGTATGTGTACAGCTTGCTACGTTTGCTTTCTTAGGATATATTAGTGCATCTCAAAAAATTAGAAGATCACTGAAAAGATCATTGATATCAATAATTTAAGTCAAATAGAGAAACCCATATATTGTATAGACTCATTACAGTATAAATTACAAGGTTTAATAAAATACATTCGTGAGCCCCATAACAAAAACAAATATAGTTCTGGAGAACCCCTTTAATTTTCAATAATATTCTAATTTTTTGAGATGCACTAGTATTTCTCTGTAACCTAAAGGAATGTTCTGTATGAATAAGAGGGATACTTGAAGTCCTACTGATTAAATAAAGGAGACGGGATGTTCTCCAAAGCTTCTGGGGAAAAACAGATACAATAATTTAGGTAAAATAACTATGTGGTATATGTGAAATATTCCTAGTTGTCAGCCTGCTTAGTGGCCTTATGGCACAGAGCTAGAAAAAGACACCTTAGAGGGCTGGCATCATGGACTGGTGGACTTCTCTGTCCATCACCCTGTGACATAAAGTCTTCACATTTCCATTTTTATTCTTACCTGTGTTATCAATTTACTTCTACTTTGTAATGTTGCTCCTAAATAAACTTTCAACTGCTTTTATTCATCATGAGAACAGGCCAATTTGCTTCATTATGAAGCTACGTCAAGAACCTGCTTTATATGACAAGTTGCAGCACATGGGAGAAAGAAATATACTAAGCATTCTTACAAAAGTGGATGGAGAGGGGGAGTTGTTGGTATGGAAGTTAGGTATGATGAATGGAAAATTGATTAACCATGGCTCCCTTCTACACTGATTAGATACGGGCTAGAAAGAAAATAAAAGCATCCACCCACTTTTGCACTCTGCTCTGAGCAGTTCCCCTTTGCTTTTATGCAGCTGAAAGGAGAGATGAATGCAGATGAAAGGGCAGAAAAAGGGTCAAGACAGGTGGCATCCTAGCCATAGGTCACTACTAGCAGCAGGTCAATGAAGTAGCCAAGGTCAATACCAGAAATCACTATACTAAATAGAAGAGTATTAACCAAGATGCATAGGCAAGATGTGGCAGGGCTATAAGGAAAGTGAATTTATAAATATTTGCAGGAGTGCTTTCACTATAGGGGAGCAGATTGGTGGCGCTCACTGGCCCTTTCAATTAAAAAGGACCAGTGCGTGTACACTAGTGAACAGGTGACCGAATCGGCCAATGGAGCAACTGCATCATAGCAGAAGTAGGTGGACACTGTGGCTTATCTGCTAGCAGATACATTTCTTTAATCCGTTTATTTACATTTAGCTTAACGCCTCGTTCACACGGCTTATTTCGCCGCGGATTTGTCGACGGATTGACGATCGTCAATCCGTCGGCAAATCAGTCAGAAATAAGTAACAGCCCATTTTCTATTGATTTCAATAGAAAATACGGCTCGTCGTTCACACGACGCGTATTTCCGTGCCGGATTGCCGCCGCGGATTGACGACGGCAATCCGGACGGAAAAACAATGTGCATGTCAATTATTTACGGACGGATTCACCACCTACAATGAATGGAGATGGTGAATCCGTCGGGAAATCAGTTACAAATACGTGCCACACTTAGTGGCACTTATTTGCAACTGATTTTCAACTGATTTCAGAACGTATTTACAATCGGCAATCCGATATAAATATGTTCTGAAATAAGCCGTGTGAACATCGCCTAATAATCATCCAAATTATATCATTATTAATTCTGCACCAGTCGGAAAATAGTGACATAAGCGAACATCTATTTATGTATTTTTTTAATTTGCTTTGATTATCGAATCACATTTATGCAAGTGGATAGGAAGAGGAAGTAAAGGAAATGGTACCCCAGAAATACTTTATATCTTTTATATATTCAAACTTTTTTATGTACTAATCATTCATCATCTACAGAAGTCCTATGAATAAAAAGCAGCTAAAAGATGTCTTTGGACAAGACACTGTCTAAGTTGGTTTTTACTCTGCATCTCTATAGCTTAAGTATGTAAGAGAATCATCAGAGATGCACTGTAATAGATGCTCTCCAGCCACCACACTACTGGTAGGACATGTGGTTCGTACAGATAGTGGAGGTGTGGTGGTCTAATTGACTAATCACCCCTTACTTCTCCCTAGTCAGACAGAGTGTTAAGCAATCATATCTGTCATGCTATCAGTGCACCCACAGAGGAAGTTAGACACAGCACAGGAACTAGGGTGCATTGAGTGACTTTAAAAGGTTCTATTCCAAAAATTAACCACCATTTTCTTTTATATTAAGGAGTCACATATTGCTCATTATTAATGTGAGTGATGACAGTCTATGTACAACATTGTAGAATACGGTATGTCAGCATGATATGAAGGAATCAAATAAATAAATGTGAGTCATGACAATATTTGTACAACACTGCAAAATATGTCAGCATTAGTGTATGTTCACACGGCGTTTTGCCTCCGTATGAACATACGCTTTTCTGATGTGTCTCTGGGTCCATCAGAACGGACCCAGAGACGCATCTAACAATTAGCAGTGAGTTTATCACTGCCGTCAATGACAGACACGCAGCGGCGTTCACATGAGTGAACGCCGCTGCGTTCTTGCATCGCGCCTGTCTGGTCCGTCTTTCGGATGCGATCCAAGAATTGCATGTAATTTCTTGGATCGCATCCAAACACGCAGCGGCGATCTCTCATGTGAACACCGCTGCGTGTTTGTCATTGCCGGCAGTGATAAAGTCACTGCAAACTGTTTGATGCGTCTCTGGGTCCATTCTGATGGACCCAGAGATGTATCATAAAAGCGTATGTTCATATGGAGGCAAAACGCCGTGTGAACATACCCTTATACAAAGGAATTAAATATATAAATGTGAGTGATGAAAATATCTGTACAACACTGCAGAATATGTCAGTACTATGTAAATGAATATAATTAATATGTGACAAAATTGAAGCGTACTTTTAAATACCTAACATTAATCTGTAAAGCAATAACATAAAGTAAAATGTGTGTGACAATGTTATCTGTCGCCTTTCCCACCAGATAATGACATTTGCTTTAATGAAAATATGCTTTTACTTTGTATGGGATTGACCCCAAGTAATCACTGGTCACAGGTTTTATTGACCGAATGTCATGCAACATCTTGACCCCATATACACCACATGCCTTTATTTTGTATTCTTTGCTTGTCAAATTATAGTTGAAGACAACATTATAGTTGTAATTCAATAAGAAGTTCTGCTAATATGAAGTTATGCTACATTAATTGCTAGTATGAAGTTATGCTACGTTCAATGTTTGCTGAGATATTATACTACTCTTTTTGAACATTGTGCAGACTGTGTCAATGGTTGATTCTCAGGAGTAATGATGATTTACCAATAATTCTAAATTGTAAAGTGCTACGGAATATGTTGGCGCTATCTAAATAAAGATTATTATTAAGAACCCACAATGAAATTACAAACATCATACAGTGAATGGTTAAATACATTACTCTTTTATGAAGTACAGGTAAAGATGGCAATAATATAACAGTATAACAGTGTCATTTTCATTCATTCTATCCTGAAAAACAGATTATTCTTCTTAACAGGAGTCATTCTGTATAAATGCCACTTACCTGCCAATATTTGAGCAAATCTCGGAGTCTGCAGCTACCGCTCCATTTACAAATCCTTCTCCACAGCTGGACTCTCTAAGTAAAACTAATAAGGAGATTAAGACCCCAATAGCCATAAGGAGTACACCAATAAGCAAATAAGACAACCTCCTGGATATTGCCATTGTGCCAGGGTCTTCTCTGTAACTTAACTCTGTGCAGTCGATCTGTTACATTCTTTGCAATATTACTCTTTCTAGGAATCTCTTAGTTTCTTATGATAAGCTGTACTCATAAATCTTCTCGGTTGCTTCAATATATCCTTTTATTTGTCTTATAAAAAACAGTTACTTTCACTGTTTCTAGAATAAACAGGATGAAAAACTTCAACGTAATCCGTTCCAGATCCCTCCCTTAGTCTAACAGCAAGCCTCCTTCCTCCCCTCTTCAATAAAAAAAACACCCACACTTTAAATTTTCAGAAGATGATCAAAAAACATAGGGGGGGGGGGGGGTTTTTAAACCAAGACCAAATTTTCGTAATAAAAAAACAGCGGGAATTTTAAATTTGATCAAGTTGTTATGGGGTTTCAAATTTTTTAAGCATGAGCTATTGGTTTTTTTTTAATAAGTAAGCCAATTTTTTCTTTCCCTTTTTAATAATGGATTAGAACAGCAAAAAACGGCCAAAATTCAAATTAAAACCCCCGAAATGGCATAAAGTATAAATCCCCCATACCTTATATTAAACTTCATATCCAGGAAGCAGTAACATTTGTTTGCTTTGCCACAAAAACTGCATTATTTTTTATTCAAATTTTATGCATTATTTCTTCTGCATTTTCAGTGGTGTTTCTACAAAATAATTCAGCACATTTACTATGATAATTGCACAAAAATACTGACAGCCATGCTTTAAACCACAATTATTATGTGTTAACAGTTTCCCTTACACTAACAAAAAATGGCTTTGCACAATTTGGCACCAAAAATTTTAGCATTTTATTAAAAACAAGCTAAGCCAACTAATAAATGTTGTAAAGTTAGAAAGAAGTGTCTAAACTTGTGCCGATGTATAATAAATCTGGCACCATGTGCCCTAATTATTATGCATTGATACTTCTGGCTCATTGTTAGACTGTTTAATCTAAGTTTACACAATTTTAAAAAAAATTTTTAGTAAAATTTGTACTAAATTCCATTTCCCTTTGACAACAATTAAAAACTGTCCGCTGTTTTTAAAACCAAAAAAAGGGAAAAAGAAAAAAACAAAAAAAGAGCTAAAAAATAGTTTTTTTTTTTCCTTTAACATTTTGGGACATGTCCAAAATTGGCACTGCCAGGGGCAAAATTTTAGGCACATTTAATCAATGTAAAGTGCGCCTGAAAGTACAATGCTTTCAAAAATCTGGCATATTGTATACCTTGCATAGTACACTTAATGCGCATAAAAAGATGCGTTGCGCCGAAAAAGGCGCATTTGAGCAATCGTGGTGCATAGCATATAATTGCAAGTGTATGGAATGCGCCCATCGAGGCACATTGCATAATGGAGGCGCATAATGTATCATTGCTACTAGATTTAATGCGCCTTTTAGGTGCATTACAATGTATCGTGCCTGGTGTATAACATGCCTAGTTTTGGTATATTACAGTTCATTTATCGAGAATATGGCGTCAAGAGTATTTTTGGAGCATAATAGACCAAAAAAACGGGGATTTGCTAGTGGGACATGCCATGTGGACCCAACCTAAAAAACAGGTAAGTACAAGGAATTTCTTTTGCCTTTTATTTTTGAGCACTTTTTTTTGCGCTTTTTTGTTTTTACTTTTTAGTTATTGAGCACTTTTGTAATTTTTTTTTAGTTTGTCTTTTTTATATTTAGGATGTGGTAAATGCTGCGTGAGTAAATTTTTTTGTCCTTGTATTTTGAAGTGCAATCATGGAAAATGGAAAAAGTTCTTTTAGGCTAGCCAACAAACCAGAAATAAATGAGGATTTTCGGCGTTTTTAGTACTTTTTAAACCTCTGAGGGAACTGAAGTACCCTGTGCGTAGACAGCAATGAAAAAAAACCCCGGGGTTTGGGCCATACAGCAGGGGTTTTTTAATACCACGTTAAAAACTGGCAAAAAATGAAAATTTTTCAAATTCGCCGGGGTTTTTGCGGTTTTGCCGTCGGTTTTTCTCATACATTGTACGGGGGAAAGCAAAAAAAATAAAAAACCCACCGCGTTTTTTGCGAAAAAACATGACAAAAACTGCGGTCCTGCATAGGACAAAAAGCTGTTGGCTTTCCGATATTTTTTGCCCTATGCTGTGTGGCCCTAGCCTTAGAATTGAAATACTATGATCCTGAATGCAGGGGCTGCACACATTTGGGTGTCAACAGCCCCTATACAGTTGGGGAAAATGACCACAGATTGAAAGCCTGCTACTGGCTGCAACAAAATCTACTGTGTCATACTGGGTATCACAATGAGCTTCAAATGCTATCAGATCATGTAGCGTGTGGTCCTCATTATTCCAGATATAGTGGATTTATCAACCATCAATTACAAGTATAACAGCAATTCAACAAGAAGTAGCAGCACTCACCGGTTTCTTCTTTCATATACTTTTATTCATTATTCACGGGCACGCGAGCAAACAGGCATGGAGTAACAACATTACAGCCTACAGCTGTTTCACGTCATCTGACGCTTCATCGAGGCATGTAGAGGGCATGCGCAGAGCACATTTAAACCCCCAGCTGTCAATCAACATAAATACTGACATCATATCCGAAACGAACACACAGACATATATACAAAAAATCATAATGTTATAACTAAACCCTACATTAAAAACTATTATTCCTACCCCAACGGAATTTTACAAAAAAGGAGATAAATCGTTCCTATCATTAAGCCCTAATGGACCCAAAGCTTCAGTTCTCAAAATCCACCTGTTTTCTAGCTGTAACAACTTTGTATGTCTATCCACATTTCCTGAACTATTAGTAACCCTTTGAAGACCTGCAAATGAAATTTGTGTTGTATCACCACTATGCATTAAACGTGTATGTGCAATAAATCGCGGTGCTCCCTTTCCTGTCTTTACAGAATACAGGTGTTCTCTGATTCTCTTGAACAGAGGACGTATAGTTTTACCTATATTAAAGCAACCACATTTGCACCATAATGCGTAGTTTACAAAATCTGATCTACACGTGACAAAATCCCTCACTGCATGCCACACTTGACCCAGTTGTAAGGGAGATTCTGTTTTCATGAGTTTACAAAAGGAACATTTTCCACATCTATGGTTTCCCACAGGAATTGATTGATTTAACGAACTACTACCACGATCATCCACAAATTTGCTTCTTACTAATTCATCTTTGATATTTCTACATCTCCTAAACGAAACAATCGGAGGTAAAGATGCTTTTTCATGTAAATCACTATCTGATTCAATAAGTGACCAATGTTTCCTAATTATTGCCCGTATATAATCTGACATGTCACTATATTGAAACGATAGTACAAATCGGTCCATATTTCTCTTCTCCCGTCTTTTAAACAGAGAAACACGTCTATCACATTTGACTGCCCTAGAGAAAGCCTCAGAGATATTCTGTTCCTCATATCCACGTTCTCTTAATCTATCCATCAATTCGACAGAGTGGCTCACAAAGTCACCATAATCTACATTGTTACGTCTTAATCTTAGAAACTGACCAAATGGAAGGGATTTCTTTGCATGTTCAGAATGGATACTATTCCTGTGAAGTAATGCATTAGTAGAACTTGGTTTTCTATACCCACGTGTAATTATACTATTCTCACTGATTTGTATCTCAAGATCTAAAAATACCACTTTTTCACATCCTAGCATTGCTGTAAATTCCATATTGAAAGTATTGATATTAATATATCTCACAAACTCCTCAAACTGTTCAACCGTCCCAGACCAAATCAACAGAACGTCATCGATAAAACGTGACCATTGTACAATATATTTTAGAAATGGATTTTCTGAACTATAAATATATTTCTCCTCCCAATATGCCAAGAATAAATTCGCAAAAACCGGGGCTACGGGCGTCCCCATAGCCGTTCCTGTACATTGCAAGTACCACTGGTTATTGAAACAAAACGCGTTATGAGTCAGAACATAACGTAACAGCTCCCCTATGTTTTGTATATATTTGTTATCTCTATTCGTTCTTGACAAAAACATCAATACTGCTTTTATGCCCACCTCATGCTGTATTCGGGTATACAGACTCACGACATCAATTGTCGCAAGACGATACCCCGAACATACCGGCAATTTGTCTAGCATTTGCAGTACTGATTTAGTATCCAATACATATGAAGGGACCATTTTCAAAAGTGGTCTCAACAGCCAGTCCAAGTATTGAGACAGAGGCTCCGTAACAGAGCCTATGCCAGCAACAATTGGACGTCCCGGGGGGGTCCTTCAGGGTTTTGTGAATTTTAGGTAAAAAATACCAATTTGGTTTCGATGGCAACTCCGGAAAAAGCCTTTCTTCTAGTTTATGTGAAAAAAATCCGTTCCTAATTCCCAATTGCAATAATGATTGTAACTGATTTTTAAACTGTTGAATTGGGTCACCTGGTAACTTTTTATAAGTAGAAATATCATTTAGTTGACGATTCGCTTCTTTGATGTAATAATGTTTATCCATAATTACTATATTTCCCCCCTTGTCCGCCGGCTTTATTACAATTTCTTTGTTGTTCTTAAGATATTTTAATGCCTTTTTCTCTTCCACGGTCAGATTACACAACGATTTAGGATAAAAGATAGCCTTTACATCCTTTAATACCGCCTCATTAAAACTGTACAAAGCCGAATCGGGGGACAAGGGGGGAAAAATTTGGATTTAATTCCTCCCAGGAAATGTGTGGGATAATCATCGGGTCTTTGATCCCCATTCTCCTCTTCCAATAAATCAATAAGATCCTGTACTATATTTCTATCTTCTTCTGAGAAATCCTCTTGCGGCATGAAACCCATTCTACTGACTGTTACAGACTTTTCTCCTTCACACTGTTCTAAAGGGTGTATTTTATTTTTAAACATTTTATGTAAATTAAGTTTTCTAAGTGATTTAGCTAAATCTATCTGGAACTGACCATAATCAAATTCTTTAGTAATACAAAAATTAAGACCCTTCGAAAGTAGTGACATACATGCTTGGTTTAACTCTATAGAAGACAAGTTAATAATATTCATGTGACTCGCTTTTACCTGATCATCTGTGGAATTCAAGAGGGCAGTCGTCTCTATTGTCTCCAAGAGACCTGCTTCCTCTTCATTCCGCTCCCCCGCTGTGGGTAGCTTTTTTCTTTTTGCGACCCCCTCGGCGTGTCCTGCGCCTAAAGGGGTATCAGATGATGGACCACTCTGATCTCTCATCTCAGTCCTTGTACGTTGATCTCTATTTTCCTCTTCCAAGATATTGGAATCAGATCCTGAATCCGTCGTCCAGTAGTCATTCTGTTTATTTCTACGTGGTTTAGATTTCCAATTTTTCTTTTGTGACTTTTTAAATCTTCTCTGTTGGATACTCCATGTAAATTCACGACCTAAGTCAAAATCAAGTTTGTCCCTTATAAACTTATCACATTTCTTTTCTTTTATGTCATTTTGAACAGATATCAAACTATTTTCCATCTTCTGTTTAAATACATTCCACTGCATTTCAGTCAACCTCAAGCATAATTCACACCGTGCGTTTTCAAGATCTCTACACACCTGATCATATTCCACTCTCGATTTCTCCAGCACCAACTTAGTTAGTTTAAGTGAGTGTTCTATGTGTGCTTGTTTCCATTTCTCAGAGAAAACTAGATCGTCTTGGAATTGCGAGATTTCCTTATAGACACTGTGACGGCTGGGTAGTGGATCCGCCGGACCACCGCAAGCGATGGTAGCTAAGCCACGCCAGGGAACGGAATCTAAGTAGCCCCCGGTTTTCACCAGAGCCCGCCGCAAAGCAGGATGGACTTGCTGCGGCGTGAGGCTTCCAGGTCGTCTGACGTGACTTGCTTGCGGTGGCGGTCGAGGTGCAGCGTGGTACAGAATCGTAGTCCGAGAATCATAGTCGTGGGCAGGCAGAAGGTCAGGGCAGACGGCAATGGTTCGTGGTCGTGGACAGGCAGAAGGTCAGGGCAGGCGGGCAGAGGTTTCGGAGTCGGGAAAACGTAGCGAGAGTCTGGTAACACGGTAAAGCAGGAATACACTTTAAGGAACGCTTTCTCTATGGCTCGGGGCAACGTAGATCCAGCAGGGAAGTGACGTGGGTGCAACACTTATATAGGAACAGCGCCCGGCAATTACCCAATTACCGGCGCACTGTCCCTTTAAATTCACAGACGGGCGCGAGCGCATAGGATCGCGCGCGCACTAGGGGGCGCGCATGCGCATTCCGGCCGGCGGGGGACGAGGACCGGACGGGAGCGAGGCCAGGTGAGTGGATGGGACGGGTGGCGCCGCGGCCGGCCGTGCGGCCCGAGGCGCCCCCCGTCCCCGCCGGGGACCCGTCATGGGGAACGCGGGTGCGACCGCGGTCCGGGCCACGGACCGCGGCGCAACCCGTTACAGACACGCAACCCCCTCGGGGAGCGTTCACATTCCAGATAAGACTGAAGAGTGCTATTTGTCCAGAACAGGTGAACTTCTTTTTCCGCTAGGGTAGTAACCCGATGTTCCAACACACGTGTACTCAGCAATTTAATCTGGTCCTGTGTGTTACACTCCAAGAAAAAGGTGTTTACATTCTCCCGCCCGGCTCCTAGTCCCCTTGGAAAATCTTCTGCAGTACTCTCTGGATTCTCATCAATCCTTATAACCGTTTCCATTTCCATCATGATCTCTCATCTCAGTCCTTGTACGTTGATCTCTATTTTCCGCTTCCAAGATACTGAAATCAACCCTGAACCGTTCACAGACCCCCAAAGTCAGTACATTTGTATGATTTCTGAGGCTGTGGTTTAGATTGGTACAGAATCTTTCAAATTGTGACTGCTTGTAAACTGGTTCTGTTGTGAATCAGAAGTCACGACCCAGAGTCGAAAACACGGAGTTTGGTCCCTTAAAGATAATCACGTTAAGTAACGTTTCTTTTATGTCGTTTTGAACGAGATACAGGATTACGTTTCCATCTTTATAGAACACATTTTCCACTGTCCTTTATTCACAGGACACTCGAAGCGAGCATTCCACGGGACGAGGATTGTCATGAGTGATCGTGCTACACCACCTGATCCACTCCACCTCATGAGTTCTCCAGCACCGAACTTTAGCTTCATTCGAAAGTGAGTGTGTCTATTGTCGACGTGCTGCGTTCACATTTCTCAGAAGGAAATAGAATCTCATGGACATGTGCATGATTTGGAAATGGAAACTGTTATAAGGATTGATAAGAATCCAGAGAGTACTGCAGCAGATTTACCTAGGGCACTAGGAGCCGGGCGGGAGAATGTGAACACCTTTTTCTTGGAGTGTAACACACAGGATTAGATTAAATTGCTGAGTACATGTGTGTTGGAACATCGGGTTACTACCCTAGCGGAGAAAGAAGTTCGCTTGTTTTAGACAAGTAGCACTCTTCAGTCTTATCTGGAATGTGAAGGCTCCCCGTGGGGGTTGCGTGTCTATAAGGAAATCTCGCAATTCCAAGACGATCTAGTTTTCTCTGAGAAATGGAAATAAGCACACATAGAACACTCACTTAAACTAACTAAGTTGGTGCTGGAGAAATCGAGAGGGGAAAATGATCAGGTGTGTAGAGATCTTGAAAACGCACGGTGTGAATTACGCTTGAGGTTGACTGAAATGCAGTGGAATGTGTTTAAACAGAAGATGGAAAATAGATTGATATCCGTTCAAAACGACATAAAAGAAAAGAAACCTGATAAGTTTATAAGGGACAAACTTGATTTTGATCTGGGTCGTGAATTTACATGGAATATCCAACAGAGAAAGTATAAAAGGTCACAAAGGAAAAGTTGGAAATCTAAACCACGTAGAAATAAACAGAATGACTACTGGACGACGGATTCAGGATCTGATTCCAGTATCTTGGAAGAGGAAAATAGAGATCAACGTACAAGGACTGAGATGAGAGATCAGAGTGGTCCATCATCTGATACCCCTTTAGGCGCAGGACACGCCGAGGGGGGCGCAAAAAGAAAAAGCTACCCACAGAGGGGGAGCGGAATGAAGAGGAAGCAGGTCTCTTGGAGACAATAGAGATGACTGCCCTCTTGAATTCCCCAGATGATCAGGTAAAAGCAAGTCACATGAATATTATTAACTTGTCTTCTATAGAGTTAAATCAAGCATGTATGTCACTACTTTCGAAGGGTCTGAATTTTTGTATCACTAAAGAATTTGATTATGGTCAGTTCCAGATAGATTTAGCTAAATCACTTAGAAAACTTAATTTACATAAAATGTTTAAAAATAAAATACACCCTTTAGAACAGTGTGAAGGAGAAAAGTCTGTAACAGTCAGTAGAATGGGTTTCATGCCGCAAGAGGATTTCTCAGAAGAAGATAGAAATATAGTACAGGATCTTATTGATTTATTGGAAGAGGAGAATGGGGATCAAAGACCCGATGATTATCCCACACATTTCCTGGGAGGAATTAAATCCAAATTTTTTCCCCCCTTGTCCCCCGGTTCGGCTTTGTACAGTTTTAATGAGGCGGTATTAAAGGATGTAAAGGCTATCTTTATCCTAAATCGTTGTGTAATCTGACCGTGGAAGAGAAAAAGGCATTAAAATATCTTACGAACAACAAAGAAATTGTAATAAAGCCGGCGGACAAGGGGGGAAATATAGTAATTATGGATAAACATTATTACATCAAAGAAGCGAATCGTCAACTAAATGATATTTCTACTTATAAAAAGTTACCAGGTGACCCAATTCAACAGTTTAAAAATCAGTTACAATCATTATTGCAATTGGGAATTAGGAACGGATTTTTTTCACATAAACTAGCAGAAAGGCTTTTTCCGGAGTTGCCATCGAAACCAAATTGGTATTTTTTACCCAAAATTCACAAAACCCTGAAGGACCCCCTGGGACGTCCAATTGTTGCTGGCATAGGCTCTGTTACGGAGCCTCTGTCTCAATACTTGGACTGGCTGTTGAGACCACTTTTGAAAATGGTCCCTTCATATGTATTGGATACTAAATCAGTACTGCAAATGCTAGACAAATTGCCGGTATGTTCGGGGTATCGTCTTGCGACAATTGATGTCGTGAGTCTGTATACCCGAATACAGCATGAGGTGGGCATAAAAGCAGTATTGATGTCTGTCAAGAACTAATAGAGATAACAAATATATACAATACATAGGGGAGCTGTTACGTTATGTTCTGACTCATAACGCGTTTTGTTTCAATAACCAGTGGTACTTGCAATGTACAGGAACGGCTATGGGGACGCCCGTAGCCCCGGTTTTTACGAATTTATTTTTGGCGTATTGGGAGGAGAAATATATTTATAGTTTAGAAAATCCATTTCTAAAATATATTGTACAATGGTCACGTTTTATCGATGACGTTCTGTTGATTTGGTCTGGGACGGTTGAACAGTTTGAGGAGTTTGTGAGATATATTAATATCAATACTTTCAATATGGAATTTACAGCAATGCTAGGAGGTGAAAAAGTGGTATTTTTAGATCTTGAGATACAAATCAGTGAGAATAGTATAATTACACGTGGGTATAGAAAACCAAGTTCTACTAATGCATTACTTCACAGGAATAGTTTCCATTCTGAACATGTAAAGAAATCCCTTCCATTTGGTCAGTTTCTAAGATTAAGACGTAACAATGTAGATTATGGTGACTTTGTGAGCCAATCTGTTGAATTGATGGATAGATTAAGAGAACGTGGATATGAGGAACAGAATATCTCTGAGGCTTTCTCTAGGGCAGTATTTCTCTGTTTAAAAGACGGGAGAAGAGAAATATGGAACGATTTGTACTATCGTTTCAATAAAGTGACATGTCAGATTATATACGGGCAATAATTAGGAAACATTGGTCACTTATTGAATCAGATAGTGATTTACATGAAAAAGCATCTTTACCACCGATTGTTTCGTTTAGGAGATGTAGAAATATCAAAGATGAATTAGTAAGAAGCAAATTTGTGGATGATCGTGGTAGTAGTTGGTTAAATCAATCAATTCCTGTGGGAAACCATAGATGTGGAAAATGTTCCTTTTGTAAACTCAAGAAAACAGAATCTCCCTTACAATTGGGTCAAGTGTGGCATGCAGTGAGGGATTTTGTCACGTGTAGATCGGATTTTGTAATCTACGCATTATGGTGCAAATGTGGTTGCTTTTATATAGGTAAAACTATACGTCCTCTGTTCAAGAGAATCAGAGAACACCTGTATTCTGTAAAGACAGGAAAGGGAGCACCGCGATTTATTGCACATATGCGTTTAATGCATAGTGGTGATACAACACAAATTTCATTTGCAGGTCTTCAAAGGGTTACTACTAGTTCAGGAAATGTGGATAGACATACAAAGTTTTTACAGCTAGAAAACAGGTGGATTTTGAGAACTGAAGCTTTGGGTCCATTAGGGCTTGATGATAGGAACGATTTATCTCCTTTTTTGTAAAATTCCGTTGGGGTAGGAATAATAGTTTTTAATGTAGGGTCTAGTTATAACATTATGATTTTTTGTATATATGTCTGTGTGTTCGTTTCGGATATGATGTCAGTATTTACGTTGATTGACAGCTGGGGGTTTAAATGTGCTCTGCGCATGCCTTCTACATGCCTCGATGAAGCGTCGGATGACGTGAAACAGCTGTAGGCTGTAATGGTGTTTCTCCATGCCTGTTTGCTCGCGTGCCCGTGAATAATGAATAAAAGTATATGAAAGAAGAAACCGGTGAGTGCTGCTACTTCTTGTTGAATTGCTGTTCTACTGGGACTATCTTCTTTAAGCATAGCACCTCCGGTAAGCTTGCGGACTCTGCAATATATATCCAGTATAGTGATTTGGGACTGGTGCCAATCCACTCTTCTTTGTGCTATCAATTACAAGTATAATGATGCATAACTCACCCCTTTTGCCTAAAACCTGAAAGAGAAGAAGAAAATATCAAATTAAGTACAACAATAACTCATTTCAAATAAAACTAAGCTGATACGAAGTAGTACTCATTGTGGTATTGGTGGTAGTGGTGGTCAGTGTCATAAAAATCATAATTTCTCACTGTGCCACCTGATTAAAATACACTCAACTGTATAAAAAAGGGTTCCACATGTTTTATCTAACCTGCAGGATAACAAGATGAAAAGGGCACAACCTAAATAATGATAGTAAATATAATGACCTTGTTGTAGGAGTCTTACAATGAATATGGATTAGCTCTAACAGAGTACATAATCAATAATAAAATCCAGACTTACATTTAGGTTGTAGTGCCACATCTAGGCCAATACCTGAGCTGGAGTACTAAAATGCATGCAAATCAAATAAAATTAAAATTTATCATTGATTAATGTAGTTTTAGAACAACATCCAGGCCAACACTTCTGCTGGGAAGTCCCTTTCCAGCCAAGCCAACGATCTCAGATAATCAGGAGCCGAATGCATTCATTTGGTGGGTAGGACTTCGAATAGGCTTCAGGATTTTATACTTTGATGACAACTGATAAGATCATGTGAGATAAGTTTTTATTAAACAGTGCTGACAAGATTGACAGTCGCTTTTACTACATCAGAGCAGCCATGATATGCTGGCCAGGTGCCCAAACTTCGAGTTAACTCCTTAACTGTCAAGCACATGATTAATGTTGTCTTAGATGAAGGTGGATTAGGGTGGAATGTCTTATCTCTTTCTGGACAGATATCTAAAACTATTATCTATTTAAGGTATTTCTGGACACCGATTCACTATGGAAATATGTACATAACATCTTCTATAACGTACCTGCTACCATTAGCTTGATATTATTGAAAACAACATTATAGTTTATATCAAGACAAGATGGCGCATAAGCAATAATCAACTATATATTTTTATGCTAGTATAACACCACATTGCGCCCCCTCTATGAAAAATTGCCCCACACCCCTGCCATTGCTTCCACATCATCTAAAACAGGAAAAATTTGGCCTATTCTGTGGTGGCTTCTATGAGACAATGCAGTTGAAACAAGGATGGCAACATACAACAGGGAAATAATCCAAACAGGTCTCTCTTGCGCTCTACAGAGCTGCTGTGATTTTATAATGATTTGGGAGGACTGTAAAAAACTGTGCACATCCCACTCCTAGTTAGCACTGCTGTGTTGCAGAATAAGGGTATGTTCACATGGCGTACTGGGGGGCGTACTGTACGCACCACAGTACGCCGTGTGTTTTGGAAGTACTCGCTGATCACCCTAACCCCCAAGGACAGGGGCCGGCCACATTCATCTCTATTATCACGCGTCGCGAAGAAATGACCTGTCACTTCTCGTATTGTACACCAGGGCAGACGAGACATAATTCATAGCTCTCTATGAGACCTATGAATTACCGTAATTGCGGAGCGCATTTCACCCATATTAAAGTGCAAATAAGCGGTGAAATGAGCGCCGCAATTACGCCATGTTAATTTGAATGCAACCAAGGAAAACATCTGCATAAAGTCTGTATGTTTGTCCCATGTTTGTGTGGGTTTCTGTCAGTTACTCTGGTTTCCTTCCAAAGTGTGTATGTTATGAGACCCATTGGAGACCGAGGCCGATGTGAATGGTGGTAATTTTTGTGTAGCACTGTGGAATATGTTGTTGCTATGCAGGCAATGGAAATATTACTGAATTCAAAGGAGAACAAATCTGCCCAAAAGATCAAAATGATATCACTGAAAGCAACCAAAACTGAAAACCTTTACTGAAACATTTAAAAACCATTATTCTTCAAAAGTAACCAAATGAATATTGGTATTACACCTTTGTATGGATCCAGAGCAGGCGCCCGTAGAAGTAACAACTTTAACGTAAACTTTAACATAGTGCCAGGTAATGACACTACTTTACCCCTAGAGGCAACATCAATTAAATATTTTTGAAACTCATGTGACCCAAAGACAGATATGTACAAGTTGCTCTGCTATAGATTCCAAGTGGTCTCTTACATATTCCAAGATACATTCATAGATTGTCCAAGTGGTCTAAGGCTCGAAAGCTTAAATCACTTCCGAGGATTGCGACGTATCTGGCAACGTCTGTCAACTACTATGATTCACCTGAAAAACTCCCGCACTCGTCGTTACAACGCAAAATTCCGTTCCGGATTGCCGCCGCGGATTGACGACGGCAATCCGGACGGAAAAAACAATTGACATGTCAATTATTTCCGGACGGATTCACCACCTACAATGATTGTAGATGGTGAATCCGTCGGGAAATCAGTTACAAATACGTGCCACACTTAGTGGCACTTATTTGCAACTGATTTTCAACTGATTTCAGAACGTATTTACATCGGAAATCCGTTGTAAATACGTTCTGAAATAAGCCGTGTGACGAGGCCTAAGGATAAAGACATTAAAACTCCGGAGATGGCCCTATTTGGCTCTGCAAAGAAACCACCCTGAAAAAGGCTCCCGCACCCTACGAAGGTTATTCATGGTCAAATCCCCAATTTAACCATACCAGTTATTCATAGGAACTGGAAAGAGTTCAGGTGTGTTAAGGATGGTAATTGTTCCACTTTAAACCCTATCCACTGGTAGTGTGGTGATGGCAACTGATAGTTGGAAGATGCTCTGCTTGATACTATAGGAGCCTTTTCTGGTTTCATGTGAAGGTGTAATACATCTCATTTAAGCACCTTATAAGTTTTTAAATTTATCAGTAAAAGTCAAGTTTTATTTATTTTTTTCATTTCAGTGACATTTTACAAGCAATAGCAAGCAAAAAATAAAGAGCAACATGATTCTAAATCGATATAGAAGAACGTAGAATGCGATAGTATGTATGAACCTGTCATATGAATGTTCATCAATCTGGCGTGTGGTTTTCTTTGCATAGCATATCTTTGGTGCATATATTTGGCGCATAGTATAGCATATCTTTGGCGCATTCAAAAGTACTGTGCCTGGCGCAAGTATTGGCATACGACTGCTCATACATCTATAGAACAAAGCTATAACAGTTTTTTCATAATGTTTACAAATGGCAGACTTGTTGCAGAAATTGTATTCATCTGAATGGGGTTTTTAATAATTGCATTAAAATTTAGCCAAAAGGGAACAGGGCAATTAATAATTGTTGATACCTATCATGCTAAACTTACAGGACAAAGAGTGGTAGGAAGCACAATCTGAAACCCTTGGCTTGGGCAGCGAAAAAGCTTATCCAAACTCTGCTATTGCCATCTAAAGTAGTATACCTCTTAATACCACTTATTATTATTATTATTATTATTTATTTTAGAGCGCCATTGATTCCAGGGCGCTGTACATTCAAGAGGGTTACAAACATAACATAAGTCAAACCAACTCAATGCTGACAGTATGTGACAATCAACTGGCACAGAGGGAAAGAGGACCCTGCCCGCGAATACTTACAATCTACAAGGAAGGGGGAAGGAGACAGAAGGTGGGGGCAGACATGTTTGTGGATGGTGTAGTGACAGCAGGGTTACTATAGTTTACAGGCTATCCTGAAAAGATGGGTTTTCAGGTTGCTTTTGAAGCTGGTGAAAGTGGAAGAGAGTCTAATGTGTTGGGGAAGTGAGTTCCAGAGTGTGGGGGAAGCACGAGAGAAATCTTGGAGACGGTTATGTGAGGAGCTGATAAGGGGAGAGCAGAGAAGAAGGTCCTGTGAAGAGCGGAGATTGCGTGAGGAGGAGTATGTGGAGATTAAGGCAGAGATGTATAGAGGGAAGAGGTTATGGAGAGCTTTGTAGGTCATGGTTAGTAACTTGAAGTGAATTCGCTGGGCAATGGGTAGCCAGTGAAGGGATTGGCAGAGGGGAGAGGCAGGGGAGTAGCGAGGAGAGAGATGGATAAGACAGGCAGCAGAGTTGAGGATGGATTGAAGGAGAGAAAGAGTGCTAGACAGGAGGCCACAGAGAAGGATGTTGCAATAGTCTAGGCAGGAGATGACGAGAGCATGGACCAGCATTTTTGTATTATCAGGGTTGAGGAATGAGCGGATTTGTGAAATATTTTTCAGGTGGAAGCGGCAGGCAGAGATGAGCATTTGGATGCATGGTTTGAAGGACAAAACGGAGTCAAGGGTTATCCTAAGGCAACGGACTTGCGGAACATGTGAGAGTGTGGAGCCGTTGACTGTAGTAGAGAGATCAGGTGGAGGGATGGAGTGGGACGGTGGGAAGATGATGAATTCAGTTTTCTCTACATTAAGTTTTAGGAGACGGGAGGAGAATAAGGAGGATATGGACGACATACAATCTGGGATCCGGGATAGTAGAGAGTTGATGTCTGGGCCAGAGATGTAAAGTTGTGTGTCATCAGCATATAGGTGGTACTGAAAGTCATGTGATACTATTAGTTGACTAAGGCTGAGAGTGTAGATAGAGAAGAGTAGGGGACCCAGGACTGACCCCTGGGGGACACCAACAGAGAGAGGTCGAGAGGAGGAGGTGGAGCGAGAGTGAGAGACGCTGAATGTCCGATCAGTGAGGTATGAGGAGATCCAGGAAAGGGCCAAGTCCGTGATGCCGAGGGAGGAGAGGATTTATAGAAGGAGGGAATGCTCGACAGTGTCAAAAGCAGAAGATAGGTCTAAGAGGAGAAGGATCGAGTAGTGATGTGAGGCTTTAACGGTTACTAGGTCATTGGTGACCTTGGTTAGGGCAGTTTCAGTAGAGTGGCGGGGTCGGAATTCCGATTGCAGTGGGTCAAGAAGAGAGTTGGAGGAGAGGTGGGAGGACAGTTGAGGATAAACGTGTTGTTTGAGGAGTTAAGAAGAAAATGGAAGCAGTGAGATGGGGCGATAGTTGGACAGAGAGGAAGGGTCAAGAGATGATTTATTTAGGATGGAAGTGATGGTGGCATGCTTAAATAGGAAGGGAAGATACCAGAGGTTAGCAATAGGTTGAAAAGGTGGGTGAGGGCTGGGATGATAACAGCACTAAGGTCAGGGATGAGGTGGGATGGCAGTGGATCAAGGTTACAGGTAGTGAGGTTGGATTTGGAGAGTAGAGCTTGTCATGAGTGACAGTGGAGAAGCAAGTTAGGGGGGAAGTGCAAGGTGAAGGTAGAAGGGCTGGCGGTGTGGACTGCGCAGGCATGGATGTGGGCGAATGGGACAGTGGGGTGAAGCTTCTTCTGATGAGGTTGGTCTTGTTTAGAAAGTGGGTGGCAAAGTCGTCTGCTGAAAGGAGAGATGGGGTGTCACGGCTCTTGGTGCCGCGGCCGTCCCCCTGCGCTTACGGGGTCCGGCGCGGGTGCTGCTGCTGCCCGCAGCCATTGTCCTTCTGCTCCTGCCTAGGAAACCCCGTACTCACCAGTCCCCACTCCTGTGTCTGGCTCTGACAGCCACCACGCGCGTACCCGCTGCTTAGGGCACACGCGCGACGGCTGGTCGGGATTTAAAAGGATAGCGTGCCGGTAATTGGTCATCGCTGGCCACTGACCCTATTTATTGTGCACGCCTCCTACACTCTCTGCTAGTTCTTTGGTGTGTGTTTTGAGTGCCTAGTCTGTGTTCAGAAGTCTGTCTTGTCTTCCCTTGTACCAGTCCGCCTACTTACGTTTCCTGACCTTGCCTGCTTGCCGCCTGCCCTGACCTTCTGCCTGTCTCTGAACATGAACCTCTGCCACCCGTCCTGACCTCCTGCCTGTCCCCGACTACATCTCCGGATCCCGATTCTGTACCACGCATTACCCCGGCCGCCGCCGCAAGCAAGTCACGTCAGAGGTAGCGACCTGGTAGCCTCACGCCGCAGCAAGTCCATCCCACTTTGCGGCGGGCTCTGGTGAACACCGGGGGCTACTTAGACTCCGCTCCCTGGCGTGACTTAACAATCATTGCTTGCGGTGGTCCAGCGAATCCACCCCTGCAGTACATGGGGGAGTAGGTGCTGGGGGACGGAAGAGAGAGTTGAACGTGTTGAAAACTTGTTGGGGGTTGTGAGACAGAAAGGATATGAGATTGGTGAAGTAATCCTGTTTGGCTGAGGCGAGTGCAGACTTAAATGAATGTAGTGATTGTTTGTATGTGGTGAAGTCATTGGTGGAGCGGGTTTTCTTCCAGCGGCATTCAGCAATTCTGGAAGCTCGCCTCAGCTGTTTAGTCAAGTCTGTGTGCCAGGGCTGTCTGTTGATTTTGCAGGTTCTGTTGTGTATGAGAGGGGCAACCAAATCGAGTGTGGAGGAGATTGTGTGGTTGTAGAAAGCAGTGGCTGTGTGAGGATCATCAAATATTGATATTGTAGAGAGAGGTGCAAGTGGGTTAAGGTTTTGTAGGTTCCGACGGGGGTGTACTAGATGTGAGACAGGAGGAGCAGGTGGGGTGGAGAGTGTGGTGAAGGTAAGCAGGTTGTGGTCAGATATAGGGTGTGGAGAGTTAGAGAAGTCAGATAGGGGACAGAGGCGGGTGAAGACGAGGTCCAGCATATGTCCATGGTTCCAGAGGTCCACTGGGAAGATGAGAGTGGGAGGAGTTTGCTGACAGCAGAGTAGGGTGTGTCGATGGGGAGGTTAAAGTCACCCATTATGATAGTGGGGATATCAGTGAAAAGAAAGTGGAGAAGCCAGGAGGCAAAGTGGTCAAGGAAGGCGAGGGCAGGGCCTGGTGGTCTGTAGATGACCGCCACTTGGAGATTGGAGGGGGATTAGATGCGGACAGCGTGCACCTCAAAGGAGGGGAGATTGAGGGACGATAGCGGCGGAGTAGGGGCAAAGGAACAGGTGTATGACAAGAGAAGGCCAACACCTCCGCCATGCTTGTTGCCAGTGGAGTGTGGGTAAAGTGGAGGCCACCAAAGGAGAGCACCGCAGGAGAGACTGTGTCAGAGGGCGTCAGTCAGGTTTCTGTCAGACCAAGGAATGATAAGTTAGAAATAAAGAGGTCATGTATGTAGGAGAGTTTGTTGCATACAGACCGTGTATTGCAGAGAGCTCCAGAGAGAGAAGGAGGGATCAAGGGAATAATTTTTAAGTTTGCAGGGTTATGGGAGTATGTAGAAACAGGTCTGTTAGCAGCTGGAGATACAATAGTGGGAATGTGCTGAGGGGGCCCTGGGTTTGGGGATATGTCCCCAGCAGCTAGGAGGAGCAGAGAGAGGGTTAATAGGTGGGAGTAAGATAGACAGTAAGTTGGTTGGGTCTGTTTGGTGAGGAAGGCATTGATAGTGGGAAACAGGTTGGTGGCAGCAGACAGATGAGAGGGTAAAATGCAGGGGGAGATAAAGAGCTCATTGCCCAGCAGAGGAGTATGGGGATAGGCAATCAGTTTCAGGAATATGGAGGTTGAGATGACAGAGGACAGGAAAAGCATGGTGAGTGACTGTGGCAGGCTGTGAGGTTGTAAGTGGAAGCAGAAAGGAAAAGTTGCTGGTACCTTTAGCAATCCTTGTTTAATCCTGGTTTAAATTCTGGTTTTAATTCATCCTTGTACTTAGAAAATTGGCCATACTTTGAAAAGTGGCCCGGATATGATCCGGATATGACACATATTTCTCTTCTACAAAATAAAATAACAGATTACTTTAGTCCATGAATACAAGAAGCGGTAAACTAACCGCGTGTGGTGGGTATGCTGGTGGGTCAATAAGATTATGATCATGATTTTCTTTGTTATATTTGCACTTTGCACTTTCTTATAAACATTATTCTGTATTACTTTTGGTTTTTCCCTGTGAATTTGAGCGGTGTGCGTGTTTTATATATGCATTTCACTCTTCTATCTGGGACTGACATACAGTACCTCACAAAAGTGAGTACAGCCCTCACATTTTCATCGAACAACACTGAAGATATGACCCTTTGATAAAATATAAAGTAGTCAGTGTACAGTTTGTATAACGGTGTAAATTTGGTATGGTCTAAAAATAACTCAACACAGCCATCAATGCTGACAACAAGTGAAAATGGACAAATTGTGCCCAATTTGCCATTTTCCCTTCCCGATGTCATGTGACTCGTTAGTGTTATAAGGTCTCAGGTGTGAATGGAGAGCAGGTGTGTTAAATCTGGTGTTATCACTGTCACACTGGGCACTGTGTTTTTACTTTTTGTTCACTTTTTTTTTACTTTAACAATAGTGTTTTACTTGTCCCCATACATCACTGTACTGCCATGTATGCCCGGTCGTGACCTATGTAAGCCTTTTTTAGGTTTCCAGGTTGCTATGGAAGTCATTGACACCTCACAAATAACAGTGGCATCTAAGGGGTTAACCAGCTGCAAATGGAGTAAACACTGGTCCTAGCCGACAGCACATGAAGCCAGCTTTAATATGCAACTGTTTCTATGTGCTGATCATATGGGCTCTGATTGTGAGGCTGCATAATCTCTTGGACATACCCATACCTCCATTTGTGCGCGTGGTTTCCGTTGCATAGCATATCTTGGGCGCATATCTTTGGCGCATACTATAGCATATCTTGGCGAATTCAAAAGTACACCTTCCTGCACAATACGTATGGGTATGTCAAATGTCGGGAAGGAGTTAATAGCTGCTACGACTAGTAGTTCAGTTGTACAAAAGTAATGTAAAAGGCAGATAAGTTTTATTTAGATCCACAAAGTGCAGCTTATAATTTTTAACCCCTTACTAAGGCATACCGTTATGTTGTCCGATTGGTAAAAGAGTATGGAGCAAGCTAATGAAGGCCTCCATGGCTCTCATGTTACTACTCCAATTACACCATCCCATAGACAGCATGTAGTACACTAACCTGCAATATTTCATTTTTGCAGAACAGTGTACAAGCAATCATGCCCCTCTAGTGGTCCAGTACCCTATGCAGACTACAAGTAAAAAAAAAAAAAAAAAAAAAAATTTAAAAATTAAAGAGGTTTAAAAATATTAAAACTAAACACCCCTCTTTTGCAATTTTAGAAATAAAATAATAAAAAAATTAGAAAAACTTACACATAATCAGTATTGCTGAATTTGTAAAGGTCTGATTAAAATTTTACATTATTTATCTGTAGAAAAAAAAATTACCAACACCAACAATTTTTGGTCACCTTCTGAAATAAGAAGTGATCCCACACCATGAAACTACACTTTAGGCTGCAAAAAATGGGCCCTCACGCAGGTCCAAAAAAGAAAACGTTATTGGTCGCAAAAAAACTTCACAGCAAAGCAGATTTAAAAATTAAAAAACTGTTTATATTTTTTAAAGTACATAAACGTAACAAAACTCTAAAAAGTTTGTATCAGCAAAACCCTACCAAGTTGCAGAATACAGATAGCAAGTCATTAATACCGAACAGTAAGCTCCATAAAACAAAGCCCCAACAAAAATGGTGCTATTGCTTTTTTTCACATTCCACCCCACAAATATTTTTCTTTTGCTTTCCCAGTACATTACATGGTATAGTCAATGGTACCATTAAAAAGAACCTCTTTCCTGCAAAAAAACAAGCCCTCATACATGTGGATGAAAATCGCTTTGGCACTTACAGGTTAAAAAAATGTTTAAAAATAGCCTTTTCCATGATTCTAAAAAAAAAGAAGAAAACTACAACATCAGCAGGTTTAAGGGTTGTCCCTCCCACAGGTTTCAAGTATAGTGCATGAAAGGAAATCTTGTCGACTATCCTTGTTTCACTATTAATTTGCATAGCTCCATGCATTGTACATGCTATGTTGTGCTATCAGATGCCTAATTAGAAATTAATATAAGCTTCATCAAACCTCTACTGGAAGGACTTCTTTATCTGATCCCCAAAACAAAACCCCTAATTACAGAGCTGTTTACTTGAGATAAACAAGCTTTTTACTGTCTGGCAGCACAGGACACTGATGACACTGTGGACCTGTGTGATGACTCACCTCTGTTATCTCATTGAACAAACAGCCCCGGGAGATTTGTTTACAGGTCAGTTATGAGGGAATTTGAAATAGCCAGGGAGGTAATAAATTCAAACTTGTATCTCTTTGGGGAAACAGAGGAACAATGCAATATATTTGGAAAATGTCTTTATTTTGTGTTCCCTACAATTTGAAAGCTATTCTTTGTAGCGAGACAACCCCTTTAACCCCTTAAGCCGACTGCCTGAAAAGTACTTAGTGGGACATGTATGAACGGGACCCCGTTCGCTATATTTTTAAACGTAAGCACTCCAGTATCAGGCGCATTACAGAGCGCCCGCGGCACTTTGTAATGCGCCTGATTTCGGGGGGCGTACTGGAGGAGTGTCGCACTGCAGCCATACGAAGCTACACATTTAAAGCTTCAGTACGGAAAATCCAGGTGCATCACTGCTGGAACAGCTAAACCACTTTAAAAGAGTTGTCGTTTATGCGCTATAATATACCTGATTTATGATCCGCAGTAGACGGGGTTCATAGATTCAGGTGCATTCTACACTACTATAGAATGGCGGCTGGGTGCCAGAAATCATACATGTCGCCCTTAACGACCAGCACATTTTTTCGTTTTTGCCTCCTTGCGTTTCAACAGTCGTAACGTTTTATATTTTTCAATAATGCACTTGTATGAGGCCTTGTTTTATGAGGGAGAAGTTGTACTGGTACTGGGGGAATAGTTTAAATTCACTTATAAATTATTGCAGAATTTTTTTAAAATTGTTTCTGTTTTTTTAAATTATTTTTTATACCATTTCACAGTTAATAACTTGTTCGATTGATTCTACAGGTTATTATGGTCACCTGGATACCTAATATGTGTAGGTTTTTTTTTTTTATATGTGTGTGTAATGTATGCACAATAATTTTTTATTAAATATTTATTTTTATTTTATTATTTATATTATAATTTTTTTCTACACTTTTTCATGTTTTTTACTTTTTTTAAATTCCATGAAAGGATAACTATTTTACTCTTTTTTAGCACTAAGTAATGTATTAGTATATTCATATGTGCTAATGCATTATAATCTGTGTCAGTCTGACACAGGCAGCGATCAAGGCAGCACACAGTGTGCCCTGATCACTGGCTTGTTACACACACAGACCTAGAGCATCCCCAGGGCTAACTGTGCAGCCGTTCCCCGGGCTCTGTCGGGTCACCAGGAGTCCCAATCACCTGAAAGAGCAGGGAAAAGCCCTTTAAATACGCTGCGGTCACGAAAGGGTTAAGCGCTGGGGAGCAGAGGGTTCCCCTGCTCCCTAGCGCTTGCAGAGGCTGTGCTGGGATCAGGGCTGTGAAGTACAGCTCTGTTCTCAGAACAGCTGCAGCGCCGGGAGCCGCAAGACGAACGACCTGAAATGCCGGCCGCTAAAAGACAGCGGGCAGTCGTTAACGGGTTAAAAGCACAAATTATTAGTAGTGCGCAATAGGTGTATAACAGATGCCACCAGGACAGCTTAGATAGACATGAAGGTTGAATGGTTATCCCAGAGTAGATGCTGGTGCTGGTAGGTTTCAGTAGATGAAGAAGTGAGCAGTCAAGATAGTGATTTAACTTAATGATATTTGGCATGTGAGTCTCACCGTATGTTACCATTGGAAGGTCTCACTGTATATCTATATTTTTTATTTCAAGTTGCTTATATAGCACCAACATCACAGTCTTGTACAGAGACTAACATTATCAGCCCCTGTCCCCATTGTGGTTCACAGCCTAATTTTCTATAGAAAATACAAACATACAGGCCCTCACATTTAGGCTTGTTTATACAACTTTTATGTTATAAAATCTATTTACTGTGGGATTTTTTTCCTACAAAACAATCATAGCAACCCTTTGCAGTGGAACTCATAAACAGGCAGAGGGCGTGCACAAAGAATTCCTGTGCCGTACATCTAGGACGCTACATCTCGGATGCTATGTTTTGGGGTACATACAACTTAAGCCACATTCACACTACGTTTGGGCTGTATGTCACAGGTATCTATCGGGATACATTAAAAAAAGGTATCCTGATGTATACTGCAGTAGAACCATAGTCAAGAGATCACAGGTAGTCTCTTTTTGACCATGTTTTCTCTATTTCATGCCAGTATAGATTTTATGAGTGGCCTAACACCAGTAGAGACTAAGGGCCACATGTATGAAAACTGTCTAGGTCTAAAACTCACTTTGTTGCCCATAGCAACCAATCAGAGCACGTCTTTCATTTCATATAGTGCTCTGGAAAAATTAGAGTGGCGCTCTGATTGGTTGCTATGGACAACAATGTGAATATTAGACCTAGACAGTTTTCATACATGTGGCCCTAAGTTTGCTCTATACACTCCTATGGTTCCGCTGCAGTATACGTTAGCGTTCCTTTTTTAAGGGGTTTTCCTATCTGGCTATTTCACAGAGCCTGTTCTTCACAGCCAACCAGGTCAGGCTCCCATTTCCCATTAAGCTGTGGGTGGTTCTACAGCACTGATTAACAGTTCAGTTCTGCTATTCCTAGTGGAGTCTATTAGAGGGATTATTGGTGATAGAGGGGTTTTAATAGCAGGACACAAGGCTTAAGGGCACTAAAAGATTAAGTAAAGTAAAATAAACAAGCTCCTATGCTGCTGATAAAACACAGGAGGGAGCAACGTCACCACACCAGGCAGGGCTGCTAGAGCAGAGAGAGTGGTTGGTAACCAAGGAAACATTTTGTAAACAAGCAGACGATAAGAACTGAATGAAGAAAAATCAGAACAGCAATGTATTTGGTAAAGTTTATCCCAAGACACTGAAGAACTGGTAAAAATGTGGAGTTATTGACTGCGATTGATAGATAGATCTGATAAAGAGGGCAGAGTGGGACGGTGGAAAAATGGTGGACTCCATTTTCTTCATGTCAGATCCCAACAGCTCAGGTTGGGGGAGGTGGCCTAATGGTGTCGAGAATATTTTCTTGGCACACTCTGAGTTCTGTGATATCTGTGAATGGAAGGCAATTGTCTACATCCCTTGTGGTCTAGGGCAGTAAAAGGTTTATGACAAGATTCCTGGTGGCCTATGGCATTGAATGGGTTATGCAAGGGTGGGTTTTAAATTTATAACAACAGGTTACAGTGTGTAGTGTGTCATGGAAATATATTTCTTTATAATAAAATATAGAAATTGCCAAGTCAGGTTAGTGCATTCTGTAAACGTTTGTATCATGTGAAACCACAGCTCCCAATATGGCCTGAACAGTGGTAAATTAATGCTGGGAGTTGTTGTTCTACAAACCAGAATGCTGCAGACCTTGCAATATAGTAGGAGTTAAAATAAACATTTATAGTAGGTGTCTTACTGATAACGTCTTCTCTGTAGTTGTCCTTTCCTTCTTCATCTATTCTGGACATTTTCAGAGCTGTGTCTCGCATTCCTCCTTAATTTAATAATTATACACACTGTGCTTCCTGAAATTAATTATATGACAAACTGTGTCCTCTCAAATAAATTTTTAATAGAAACTGTGAAATCAATATGTCAACCACTTGCCGACCACCCATAGACTATAAATGTTCAGACGGTTGGCAAACAACTCCGCATGGACCTCCTTGCAGAGTTTGTAACTGATCATTAGTGTCTTTGTTTTAAAGAAAAGAGCGATCTTACTAAAGGGGAACAGGAAAAAATTTTGGGATAGTTTTACTACTTCTTTCTACTAGAATCTTTTGTGTTCAGGAAGCCAACTAAACCAGCTCTTGGAAACTTTGGGGGACATGTATCAATAATGTCATACAATGCAGAAATTTTGTATGCAGAAAGTTGTATGTGTGTCCAATTTAGAGACAATAAAGTTGGCCCAATCTATTAAGTATGTTATAAATGTTTTTCTATCAAATCTCATGCCTTTCACACAATTACCCCAAAATTCTGCAACAATAAATGGAGGGGACACTTTACAACTTCTCTATGCTACATCTCGTTTCCCAAACACTTCTCTAAACTATATTGGTAAATGTAAAAAGTGTCTAAAAATAAATAATAATAGTTTCCTCTTTTGTGTCGCCATTTGTAGCATAATGTTGGTTTATTTTGCTTAATAAATGTATTAGGTTCTCAATAACTGCACAAAACCATCATATAAGGCTTAAATATATATTTTTTTTCTATTGGATTGGGCCCCCTTTAATCCCCCTTTGGTTTTTGGGTGACCCCTCCTACATTTTCTTTTTAAATTCTGTATTTTTTCAATTTCTGTTTTGTTTACCCACCAGCCCTTTTTTTCCCACAATCCTGCTACATACAAAATCCTTTAAAAACCCCCCCACAGAAAAGACCCCCCTTTAATCATATTCAAACCCTATGAATAAGAGTATTCACACGCTTTGAGGCAGATTACAGTATCCACCAAGAGAACTTGTGGCATCTACAGTACATATATCCATAGAGCCCCATTACACAGTGGAGGCCAAAAGATTGCCATTTTTGCCTCCATTCTGGAGGAATTTACTGTAGCGAATAGTGCTGAGAGATGCACTCTTTTAAAAGAGCAAGATACTGTAAAAAAAAAGTATGTGTTTTTTCAAAGTTTTTTGATTTTGTGAATCAAAGTGTAACCAAACAAGACCACCATCAAACAAATGGGTGGTATTAACAGACATATGTACTAGTAAATGTAGGTTAAAAAAACCAGGCAAATACATAATAATGTAATCCAAGAGAACATATCCATATCAGTTATGTTGTGATGTACTCAGTTCTACTCAAAAGGGAGCATTGATCTGGAATTGAAAGTACTAGTGCATCTCCAAAAATTTGAATATCATCAAAAAGTTAATTTATGGCCGTAATTCAAGTCAAATAGATAAATCCAAACAGTGGATTAGGAAACTTTCGAAAGTATGTTGTGTTGATTATATGAGTAGAGTGCTGCACTGATATATTAAATTTGGGGTTTAGCCGTAAGCCATAATCATCCACATTAAAAGAAATAAACACTTGAAATGCACTGCTCCCTTTTTGTAATAGCCCACAAAAATTTTGGGTTTTTCTATTTGGGCTTGAATACTGGACATAAAATAACTTTTCGATGGTATTCTAATTTTTTTTGAGCAGTTAATAAAGGGGTTGTTTCACACGGCGTTTTGGATCCTTTTTTCGGATCCGTTTTTCGCACTTGAAAAGCGCATCCGGAAAAAAGGGGTCCGCAAACGCGCATTGGATACTTTTTTTGGGGTCCGTTTTCAAAGCTTTTTCAGCTGCGTTTTACGCACCGCTTTCCCGGGTGCGTTTTTTTCCAAACAGGAAAAAGATCTCTCTCTCTCTCCCTCTCCCCCCCCATTCATTCATTCATTCATTCATTATATCCGCCCCCATTCATTATATGCCTCCCCCCTTCATTATGTCCGCCCCCATTCTTATATCTTAATTCCCCCCAACCTCCTTCTTTTAAATTGCCTGCCCCAACCCCCTTTATTATATTCTCCCCCAGCCCCCATTCTTATATGCCTGCCCCAGCCCCCCATTCATTATATGCCTCCCCCAAGACCCCTTCATTTATGTCTGCCCCAAACCCCCATTCATTATATGTCTGCCCCAGCCCCCCTTTCATTATATTCTGCCCCAGCCCCCCCTTTCATTAACCCTCCCCCAACCCCCATTCTTATATGCCTCCCCAAACCCCCATTCTTTATATGCCTCCCCCAAAACCCCCCATTATATTTCGCCCAGACCCCCCATTCATTATTGCCTCCCCCAGCCCCCATTCATTATATGCCCCCCCAGCCCCCCCAATCATTTATCCCCCCAGACCCCCCAAATGTCACCCCGCTCACTCCCGCTCCCGCCGCCCCCGCACACCCCGCTGCCGACCTGCGCTGCCACCGCCGTCGCTAAAACTGCGCTGCCTCCGCACACCTCCGCTGCCGACCTGCGCTGCCTCCGCCGCCTCTCACCTGCGCTCCCCGCCGCCGGCCGCCGCACACCACCGCTGCCGACATGCGCTGCCGCCGCCGCTCACCTGCGCTGCCGCCGCACACCTCCGCTGCCGACCTGCGCTGCCGCCGCCGCTCACCTGCGCTGCTGCCGCCACTGCTCACCAAACGCTGCTGGCGCCGCCGCCCGCACACCTCCGCTCCCGACCTGCGCTGCCGCCGCCGCTCACAGAGCGCTGCCGCTCACCTGCGCCCCGCGCTGCCGCCGCACACCTCTCCAGCGATCCCCGCCAGTCTCCCAGTGCGCTTTTCGCATCCGTTTTCCAGGATGCAAAGCGCAGCTAATACGTGCCCGAGTGTGGAGCGCTTTTGGACAAGTGCCAAAAGCGGACTCCATTATCTCCTATGGGCTTTCACTTGCGTAAACCGCAATAAGAATTGACATGTCAATTCTTAAAGCGGATACGAAATGCGCAGTGCAGGAGAGCCCTCAAAAGCGCATCGCTGATCTCCCGTGGGAACAGCGATGCGCTTTTGCCATTCAACTCAATGTTAATCACACTGACAATTGTTAGATCCTTTTTTGCGGATCCGTAAAACGGGATCCGCAAAACGGATCTCAAAAACGCCGTGTGAACAAGTATAACAAAGTCTTGGAGACAAGGTTAGGCATAATAAATAAAATGAGCCTATATAAATGATTATGTCTCCTAATGGGAGAGAATTCTGGTAGTATGTAAGAGGTGGAGTTGCCCTTTAAATACTACTGGCATTGTACTACTTTAATAATGTTTTATTTTATTGTTGTTCACCTTTCTTGTCTGTATCCTGTTCCCTTCTGTGTGCTGCTACTGTATACCTGTCTATGTTTTATAGTTGTTGAGGGATTGGGGCACAGAGCACTAAGGAGAATATGTCTGAAAACTGTCTTGGTCTAGGACTTTTCTTGCTGCCTATAGCAACCAATCAGTGTTCCCCTTTCATTTCTTCAGAGCACTTTATGAAATGAAAGGGGAACGCTGATTGGTTGCTATGGGCAACAAGAAAAATCTTAGACCAAGACAGTTTTCAGACATGTCCCCCTTAGACTTTACAGGAGGCACAGCTCACATGATGCCAGTATTACTGCTCCTCCTATATATGGACAAGCTACAAATCAAAAGGAGGGAAAATGCAGAGTACATTAAGTTCCTGTGTACGTTTAAATTGTGTCTCTTTTGTTAGTATTTTATTACTTTGTTATTCCTCTGATGGTGTTGCACAAGAGGTGTTAGCGTATGTCCACATGACCAGTATTTGAAGTCGGAATCCATGCAGACTCCGACTTGAAATATTCATCTAAACCCCCCCCCCCCCCCAACAAAAAAACGATACCCCTTGACATAAAATATGCCTCGTAGTTCATACGACACATGTTTTCGCCGGTTGTTTTTTTTTGCCTTAAAAACTCTGAACATGTTTATTCTTTGGTTAGAAAATTTGTGAAAATGTACTGTTGATGTCAATAGGGATGGCTAAAAACGTCTGCCAAACAAAACCACATGGAAAAGAATGGTACTCGTTTCTGATTGTAAACCACATGTAAAAAAAAATTACGCTAAGGGTGCTTTCACACAGCGCAGTTTTGGTGCAGTTTTAACTGCGCTCCAATTAAACTGCCTTTATTACCAGCAAGCTTCTTTCAGTTGTCTAAATTGTTCAGAAAGCTGTTTCAAGTAAGTAATCAATTACTGTATTTGAAGTCTTGCGAATTACAAGCACACTAATTGATTACTCACTTTCTAGACAGTTTAGGTGAGTGAAAGAAGCTTGCTGGTAATCAAGGCAGTTTAATTGGAGCGCAGTTAAAAGTACACCAAAACTGCGCTGTGTGAAAGCACCCCATGGGCCTTTATTACCAGCTTTTTTCACTTACCTAAACTGTCTAGAAAGGGATTCATCAATTAGTGTGTTTGTAATTCACAAGACTTCAAACATGTCATTGATTACTTACTTGGAACCCCTTTCTGAACAATTTAGACAATTGAAAGAAGCTTGCTGGTAATAAAGGCAGTTTAATTGGAGCGCAGTTCAAATTGCACCAAAACTGTGCTGTGTGAAAGCACCCTAAATTCACATGTAAATACTCGTTGAACACTGTTGTCTGACATGGTTTTCAATGGCAGAATCTGACCAGTATGTTTTACTTGTTGTGTGGATGTACCCTTATGATCCTGTCTGAAGAGAGAGAAGTGCTCACGGTCTGGCACATGGGCTGGAAATTTGGGCTAGTATAAAAATGATGGTACCAAAGTGGGGAGGAGCATTTTCCCCATAGCACCACTAATACTGTAGTGAGTTGATGACTGTGGCTCTTCAGTCACTGCTGAGGTACGCTGCTTGTATTTGTGACGCTGCTGTAATTGTCTCTTGGGGGAGATGAGTGTTCTCCAATATTCTTTGCAGCTCTTGTTGAAGCTAACAAACATGATAACTTGATGCTGTGCACAACGATGTGCGCATGCTGGAAAAGGGGAATGGCTAGGACAGACAGCTGGATTTTGGTCAGTTAGGGTATGTTCACAAGAAGAATTTCGATGCTGATTCGGGGACGGATTCAATACTGAATCTGTCTCAGAATCAGCGCCCAATCCGAATGCAATCTGACTTACATTATTTGCTATGGAAAATCAACCTGGTTCACACAATGCTGATTTTCCTTGATGCTGATTTCTTTTCAGCGCTGAAAATGAATTGTCATGTCAGTTCTTTAAGATGGATTCCGCTCCTCACATTATAGTACATAAGAGACAGAGAATCTGCCTCTGAAAATCAGCGTTGTATCCTTGTCTGAAACCTGTGTTGACTGGTGTGGATTTTCCAGTAAGGATATAATGCTGATTCAGTGCTGAAGTTTTCAGCATCTGAATCAGCCATGTGAACATTCTCTAAGTGTTGATGAGCAGAAAGCGTTGGATGACATGTTATATACTGAAAGATATACACAAGTAAGAAAGTAATTGAAAGAGACAGCAAATAAAGAGATTTTTCTTTAAACAATTCAGTTATTGAATTCTCCCAAGACCCATAACAGGTACTTTAGAAAAGGAAATAGGATAAGACAGAGGAAGAAGGCAAAGGGAAAAAAAGACTGTCCGATAACCGAGGAAGAGGGTGGATCTTGAAACAAAATAGTGTAGTAAGGCACAAGAGACTATAATAGACGGGAGGTATGTGTCACCAAAGATCCTGTTTTGGTGAAGTGAAGGCCAGATATTGCTGGCGTCAGCGGCAATAAACCACTGACACACGTTTCATTTTAGTATGGCTGTAATGCAACTAGTCTGGGTTGGTCTTTCACTGGAGCAGTCAAAGAGCTAGGTGGCATGGCTGCTCCCACGTTCCAGGTCCAGGCCAGAGTTTGTGTGGCCTACGTAAGCCTGGAGTGTCAGGTGAGCTGGATGTGGTTCACAGGTCACAGTTGTGAGTTGCTGGAGTGACTGGTGGAAGCTGAGGTGTGCTCTGCCAAAGTCTGGAAGGCTGGCACTACACATGTGTCCGGTCTACACCAAATCGTCAAAGGCTGAGACCGACACAAGTAGGCCACAGGGTTAAGCCTTACCAGAGCCTAAAACAGAACCTAACACCTCCATATAAACACACAAAAATAGAAAGAAGATGAAAATATAATACATTTCTCAAATCCATGTCATTATCAATCCATTGGATTTCCCTCAGTTTTACAGGGAAACAGGTTTTACTTTCACTTTGTAACTCAGGAGATCCTTATCAATCTGTTGGGAGATACCAACTGTGCAGGGGGAGCTGAGGGCATAGCTGCTTGTATAGGGTCATCTGAGTCTCACTACATACAATACAGCAGGCACAGCACACTAAGGCTATGTCTACACTGCAGTGGACAAAACACGACCTGAAAGCCAAATACAAATACAGTTTTCTGTCCACTGCCTGTCAAAGCAGCTGAAAAAAACATCCGTTTATTGTTGCAATTTGCGTTTTTTGGCGCGGTTTTTACCCGGGTTTTTTGCTGGTCTTCAAGTCTGGTTTTCAATGTATGCAGAAATTAAGCCATTGGATGTAACTCCACCCTTAAAAAGGGGATGGAAAGCACATTATTGCATTTATATGGAATCTTGTAGTCATTTTACGGATTTTGGCACTATTAAAATTATCTCGCTTTTGTAGCCAAAAGTTCTTTTTATGGATTTTGGCTTTAAAATCCTTATTTTTATGGATTTTGGCACTAATAAAGTTATGTCGCTTTTTCCACTAAAAATCTGTTTTCTTACGGATTTTGGCACTACAATACTTTTTTTTTTACTGATTTTGCCGCTAAAGTCCATGTTTTTATGGATTTTGATGCTACTGTTATCTCGCTTTTGCTGCTAAAAATCTGGCTTTTTACAGATTTTGGCGCTAATAAATTTATCTCCTAAATCTGTAAGAAAAAAGGATTTTTTGCAACAAAAGCGAGAACTTTAATAGGGCCAAAATCCGTAAAAAAGTGTTTTAGTGTTAAAATCTGTAAAAAAAAAGTATTTTATCGCCAAAAACATATTTTTAGCAACAAAAGCGAGAACTTTAAAAGCACCAAAATCCGAAAAAAGTGTTTTTAGCAGCAAAAGGGAGATAACTTTATTAGCAACAAAATCTTCCAAGAAAAGGATTATAGCGCCAAAATTCTTTAAAAAATTTATATTTAGTGTCATTAGAGCAAAAATCTTGAATTGCGCAAAAACATGATCACTTTATTACAAACGGTACGAACGAGGACATATCAAACACTTGTATGCAGAATTGAAAAAAGTATAAACTGTAACACCCACTATAGGAGGGACTAATCTCCTGGCTGGGTTTTCATTGAAAAATCACAGCAAAAAAAACATCCTGCTCTTTACATAGACTCCTGTAGTAAATTTTCTGCCCTTCTCTGGCGTTTTTTACAACATGTTACAAAAGACGACCAGTAAAAAACAAGCAGAAAAAAGAAGCTCATTGTAGACAGCAGGAGGTTTTTAAAATAGACGTCTATGGGAGATGTTTTCAGTCGTTTTTTCAGTGTTTTTAGAAAATGAAAAACACTAATAAAATGGACTTTTTTCTGTGCAGTGGAGACAGAGCCTAAGGAAACAGTGTGACAGAGTTTACCTGTTGCTTAAAGGGGTGTTATCGTTTGAACTGTTCGTGCTCTTTAGCTGATTCTATGATATTGAGTTTTAAATCCAGGGGCGAGTCTCTCCTCTCAGCAGGCGTGTCTCTCCTCACTGAAGAACAGTGACATCATCATTTTGTATGAAGCAGGGGATGCAGAAGGATGTCTGGATATAACAGCTCTGTAGCCTCCTGCATGCTTCTTATGTCTGCAGCCTTCAGGCTCCACAAGCTCCTTGCTGTGGTATATGCAGTTATACACAGCCTGAACTGAGGAAACACATGTGAGGAAGCACACTGACCCCCCCCCCCCCCTTTTTCTCCCTCTGTTCCAGACAGGAGACTGTATGACTGTACTATATGCAGTTATACACACAGCCGGAACTGACATGTGAGATATGCACACTGCCCTCCCCTACTTCCCCTCTGTTACCAGGAGAATGTATGACTGCTGCACACTGCCCCTCCCCCTGTTATCAGGCAGGAATGTGTTATATGGAGCAGGGGCGTAACTAGAAATGGCTGGGCCCCATAGCAAACTTTTCAATGGGCCCCGTGACTATCCCGTTCACTCTCTGCCCCCGTCCCCAAAAAAAGGGGAAGAAATACAAATCACGTGTACTCTTAGAAAAAATAGCGCAAAAATAGAAAAACGTAAGCTCATAAGATTTATAAGTGCAGGGCGCCGTGGCGGAAAATCACAAACCTATAGTAATCAATAGGCTCGGTCAGCCACTGTGGGTGTCCATTGTGAAACAGATTCACTCAGGCGCCCATTTTCATCTTTGTGTCGGAGGTTCTGAATGGAACCTCAGATATACATGTGAACTGTGCCTAAATGCTGCAGACATAGGTAACTTCCTCATATAAGTCCTGCAGCTCGTCTCTGTACATTCTGTGCTCCCTCTTGTCACCTTGGGCTTGCAGCTACTGAGTCTCAGGAGTCAGGGGTGAAAAAAAGATGAGTGCAGACACATGCACAGGAGCTGCCGCCCAGCACATCCCCCAACCCTCTCCCCCAGTTCATAAACCAAAGTAACAATAACCACCCACATCCTCCCGCACATTAACCCCTTCACCAAGTACTGAACAGGCTGCAGCACAGTAAGAAGTGGCTGTTCTGCTGCTGCCTAGCAATGTTTACTCCCTCTCCCGCCCTTTCTGACCCGACTTCATATGTGTTGCACATCTTCTTTACTTGCTGCTGGGACAGTGCAGTGAAAGGAATCACGGACCTCTTTATTTACAGGCTGTCTGGGGGCTTCTAATACTTCCTCCTCCCTCCCCTTCTGCCAGCACTGACCTTCATCTGCATCTCTGTACCGGACAGGAGAGGAGGGGCCCGGGGCGTGATGAGCAGGAGAAGAAGACAGTGACACACTGACTGCTCGTTGCCTGCATGCTTAAAACTGCAGCGTCTGCCCGCTCCTACTCTCTCTCTCGCCCCGCCCCACTCTGTCCGGAAACTTTATTGTACTGTATGTGAGGGAGAGTGATTACAGCAACATTTAAGCATAGAGCCCGCTGGGGGGGCATAGACGGAACACTACAACGCTAGCAGACGAAGTAGCTGCTGTTACAGGGCCCAAGTCGGGCCTGCTTCGGGCCCCCTAGTGGCGCAGGCCCCTTGGCAGCTGCTTTGCCTGCTACCCCGGTAGTTCCGCCCCTGATATGGAGAGAACAGAGGATGTAACACTGTGTTATATGAGGGGATCTATGAGTGCCACAGTCAGTAATTAGTCAGATCTTTCACTTTAGAGCTGGGAGAGGAGTATTGAGGCTGCAGGCCTTGGTTTCACTATCGATTTTAACAGCTCAGAAGGGAGTAAACACAGAGTATGCAGGCAGCCAATCACAGCGCAGAGGGTGTGGCCGGGGCGTTTCCTGTCTGGGAGCGTATCCCCACAGGCTGAATGAAATGTCAGCCAGCCAATCACAGTGCAGGGGGCGTGTCGGGGGCGGGAACCGTCCAGAGGGCTTGGCCGGCCATCAACAGCAGAAATAGAACACAGATTTACAGAAAAGCTCATATCTGCTAAACCAAGTGACTGAGGTAATGCAACCCAATTATAAAAGTGCTTATTTTTACTGTCCCCATAATCTGAGACATGATCTTTGTAGCAATACAACCCCTTTAAGCCTTCTCCTCTATAGCACACAGGCATCTGTATCACACTGCTGCTGGTGTGCACATGATGAGGATTTACAGGCTCCCCCCCTGCACTGTGGACTCTCCCAGCTTAGGAACTTACAACTGTCATCACAGTCATCCATCAAGCTGTCATGTGCCGACTTGGCCTGACTTCAGAGCTGTCTTAAAGGGCCAGCGCTTTTTTAAAAACTGAAATACAGGTGAAATTCTTTGGTTTTCTTAATGAAGCATATTTGAGAAAGTGTTTGTATTTTAGTCTTCTGTTACTTCATGAGGTTTGTCTGAAGGTGATAGGTACTCTTTAAGGTACGACTAAGGTTTGATGAACGTAACATAATTTGATCCAAGTTGATCAATTGGTCATGTGAGGTCGGGGAGAGGGAGCCTCACTCAACCTGCTCCCATGCATAGGAAGTAAGCCCTAGCCAGGAGGCCATGCCTCAAAGGACTTTTTTTGTTCATTTCACACATCCAGCAGACTTCTTGGAATGCAAGGCAACAATCCTATCGTTAGTCAGAGGTGAGAAGCTGATCAAAAGTCTTTAGCCAGACACTTCGGAGCCGTGATTTTAAATAGAATTATGAAATTGCTACGTGTCGTACCTACATACCGATTCCATTTTTGAAAACTTTGGAACAGGGTGCACGAATCCACAAGTCCATGTTCTCGGTCTTACATTATACATTACCGGGGCTGTTTTTGGACCCAATATAGTCTCTTTAATATACCAGGCTTATATCTAACGAGGAACTTGTGACAGGAAGTGTTGTGCCACACCAGCGGTCGCATGGGCCAGGGGCGTAACTAGCAGACGTAGCAGTTGCCACGGGGCCCGAGCCCTTAGGGGACCCAGGGGTGCAGCTGCTACCACTTCCGCTACCACTATAAAGCATAGTGCCAACTTTTGAAAATGGAAAAGCAGGAGATTAAAGAGGGCATCGCGCGTAGCGCGCCGCGGCAAAAATTTGCATGGACACGCCCATCTTTTTGTGTGCCATGCCCCTTCAAAAAGCCACACCCACTCCGCCTAACTACATAATGGCTGTGGAAGAAACCCAGGAAGATGCCCTTATACCCAGGTAGTAGCCCCCCTTAACCAGGTAGATGCCCCCTTGTACCCAGGTAGATGCCCCCTCTGTAGCCAGGTAGATGCCCCCCTTTGTTAGCCAGGTAGTTGCCCCCCTGTGTAGCCAGGAAGTGCCCCCTTGAATAGTCAGGTAGTTGCCCCCTTTAGTAGTCAGGAAGTTGCCCCCTTTAGTAGTCAGGTAGGTAGTGCCCCCTTTAGTAGTCAGGTACGTAGTGCCCCCTTTAGTAGCCAGCCAGGTAGGTAGTGCCCCCTTTAGTAGCCAGCCAGGTAGGCAGTTCCCCCTTTAGTAGCCAGCCAGGTAGTTGCCCCCTTTAGTAGCCAGCCAGGTAGTTGCCCCCATTGTAGCCAGGTATTACCCTCATTGTAGCCAGCCAGGTATTGCCCCCATTGTAGCCAGCCAGGTATTGCCCCCATTGTAGCCAGCCAGTATTGCCCCCATTGTAGCCAGCCAGGTAGTTGCCCCCATTGTAGCCAGCCAGGTAGTTGCCCCCATTGTAGCCAGCCAGGTATTGCCCCCATTGTAGCCAGCCAGGTAGTTGCCCCCATTGTAGCCAGCCAGGTAGTTGCCCCCATTGTAGCCAGCCAGGTATTGCCCCCATTGTAGCCAGCCAGGTATTGCCCCCATTGTAGCCAGCCAGGTAGTTGCCCCCATTGTAGCCAGCCAGGTAGACCCCCCATTGTAGCCAGCCAGGTATTGCCCCCATTGTAGCCAGCCAGGTAGTTTCCCCCCCATTGTAGCCAGCCAGGTATTGCCCCCATTGTAGCCAGCCAGGTAGTTGCCCCCATTGTAGCCAGCCAGGTATTGCCCCCATTGTAGCCAGCCAGGTAGTTTCCCCCATTGTAGCCAGCCAGGTATTGCCCCCATTGTAGCCAGCCAGGTAGTTGCCCCATTGTAGCCAGCCAGGTATTGCCCCCATTGTAGCCAGCCAGGTAGTTGCCCCCATTGTAGCCAGCCAGGTATTGCCCCCATTGTAGCCAGCCAGGGTGATGTAGTTGCCCCCATTGTAGCCAGCCAGGTATTGCCCCCATTGTAGCCAGCCAGTAGTTGCCCCCATTGTAGCCAGCCAGGTATATTGACCCACCCATTGTAGCCAGCCAGGTAGTTGCCCCCATTGTAGCCAGCCAGGTATTGCCCCCATTGTAGCCAGCCAGGTAGTTGCCCCCATTGTAGCCAGCCAGGTATTGCCCCCATTGTAGCCAGCCAGGTAGTTGCCCCCATTGTAGCCAACCAGGTAGTTGCCCCCATTGTAGCCAGCCAGGTATTGCCCCCATTGTAGCCAGCCAGGTATTGCCCCCATTGTAGCCAACCAGGTAGTTGCCCCCATTGTAGCCAACCAGGTAGTTGCCCCCATTGTAGCCAACCAGGTAGTTGCCCCCATTGTAGCCAGCCAGGTATTGCCCCCATTGTAGCCAACCAGGTAGTTTGCCCCAATTGTAGCCACCACGTAGTTGCCCCCATTGTAGCCAGCCAGGTATTGCCCCCATTGTAGCCAGCCAGGTAGTTGCCCCCAATGTAGCCAACCCCCGGAGGTGCCCCCAATTGTAGCCAGCCAGGTATTGCCCCAATTGTAGCCAGCCAGGTAGTTGCCCCCATTGTAGCCAGCCAGGTAGTTGCCCCCCATTGTAGCCAGCCAGGGCTTGCCCCCATTGTAGCCAGCCAGGTAGTTGCCCCCATTGTAGCCAGCCAGGTATTGCCCCCATTGTAGCCAGCCAGGTAGACCCCCCCCCCATTGTAGCCAGCCAGGTATTGCCCCCATTGTAGCAAGTCAGGTCGTTGCCCCATTGTAGCCAGCCAGGTATTGCCCCCATTGTAGCCAGCCAGGTAGTTGCCCCCATTGTAGCCAGCCAGGTAGTTGCCCCCCATTGTAGCCAGCCAGGTAGTTGCCCCCATTGTAGCCAGCCAGGTAGTTGCCCCCATTGTAGCCAGCCAGGTATTGCCCCCATTGTAGCCAGCCAGGTAGTTGCCCCCATTGTAGCCAGCCAGGTAGTTGCCCCCATTGTAGCCAGCCAGGTATTGCCCCCATTGTAGCCAGCCAGGTAGTTGCCCCCATTGTAGCCAGCCAGGTATTGCCCCCATTGTAGCCAGCCAGGTAGACCTCCCCCTCATTGTAGCCAGGCAGAGCCCTCCATGTAGTTAATAAAAATAAAATCATAAATTCCACTTACCTCACCAGGCTCTTACAGCTCCGGCCAGGCTCCTGCCCGATCTCCTCAGCGACGCAGGGGGAATGAGAGCAGCCGCGCGTCATTTCCCCTGCGCCGCTGATCTGTGTGTACCGCGCGCACAGACGCCGGACATACAGGGGGAGGAGGGAGGAGGGAGTGCTCCCTCCTGCCTCCTCCCCGCTCAGTGAGACCGCGGGCGGGTGAGCGGACCCTGCGCCCGCTTCACCCGCCCGTGGGAACGGACCGGGAGGGCGGGGGGGGACCCCAAATAGCGGGACCCCCCCCGCTAAACACGGGAGAGTTGGCATGTATGCTATAAAGCAGCTACGGTGCCCGGTGCGCAGAGCTGAGGGGCCCGGCGCATCCCGCGTCTGAACGCCCAGGCCATCTGGCCCGAGCGTTCAAAGGCAGCACTGCCCGGTGGTAGCAGAACGGGGCGTTGCCTGTGCTCTGCTCTGCTACTCTTCCTGATAGGCTTAAGGCCTTAGGCCTTAAGCATGGCAGGTGCCGGCCCACATAATCGCACCGCCCGCACTAAGCACATAGGCTGGAGCGTGTCGCATCGGGGGAGCGTGGACAGAGGTAAGTAAGCTATTTCTTATTTTACCTGTCCTGTCTGCCTATATAGCCCCCCTAAGCCTGCCTATATAGCCTCCCTAAGCCTGCCTGTATACTCCCCTAAGCCTGCCTATATAGCCCCCCTAAGCCTGCCTATATAGCCCCCCTAAGCCTGCCTATATAGCCTCCCTAAGCCTGCCTGTATACTTCCCTAAGCCTGCCTATATAGCTCCCCTAAGCCTGCCTATATAGCCCCCCTAAGCCTGCCTGTATATCCCCTAAGCCTGCCTATATAGATCCCCTAAACCTGCCTGTATACCCCCTAAGCCTGCTTATATAACTCCCCTAAGCCTGCCTATATAGCCTCCCTAAGCCTGTCTTTATAGGCCCTAAGCCTGCCTGTATACCCCCCTAAGCGTGCCTATCTAGCCCCCTAAGCCTGCCTATATAGCCTCCCCAAGCCTGCCCATATGGCCCTCCGCAGCCGGCCTATGTAGCCCCCTAAGCCTGCCTATATAGCCTCCCCCTAAAGCCTGCCTATATAGCCTCCCCTAAAGCCTGCCTATATAGCCTCCTCCTACAGCCTGCCTATGTAGCCTCTCCCTAAGCCTGTCTATATAGCCCCAAAAGCCTGCCTATATAGCCTTCCCCTAAAGCCTGCCTATATAGCCCTATAGCACCCCTAAAGCTTGCCTATATAGCCTCCCCATAAAGCCTGCCTCTATAGCTCCTATAGCCCCCCTAAAGCTTGCCTGCCTGTATAGCCCTCCCCTGACGCCTGCCTGGATCCTTCTATGGGGCCCCTATATCTACCTAAACCATAGCCTACCTACCTATATGACCCCTATAGCCCACCTAACCCCCTGTCTACCTTCATGGCTCCCTATAGATACTTAAACCCTGCCTGTCTACCTATTTATCCCCCTATAACTACCTAAACCCTACATGCCAGCCTCCCTGTTTGGGGCCCCCAATAGCCTATTTAACCTACCTGTCTACCTATGTGGGCCCCACCTATAGCCCAGCTACCTGGGGCCCACCTACAGCCTACCTGTGGTCCACCTACTGCATACCTACTACCTGGGGGCCTAAATACTCCCTACCTAGTGCCAATATACCTATCTGTAGCCTACCTACCTAATTGAGACCTGCCTAACTACTGCCAACTCCCTATGATCTACCTACCTACCTGGGGCCTATTTACTGCCTACCTACTTACCTGGAGCCTACTAAGCTACTTACCTAGGGCCTACCAACCTATCTAATGGGGGTCTACCTGCTTATATGATTTGGAGGGGTACAGGCCATAGCTGTAACACCCCCAGGGGGTAAATTTTCTGTTCCTTCATTCAAGTAGACTGGTCCTCTAATCTATGGCCTTTACCCGCTCTCCCTCCCCTGGGAAGTTTGTACAGAGGTGGGGGCAGTGAGGAAGGTGCTTTAACAGTGAGGATTCTAATATATGTGTGTCAAAATCTGCAGGGACGAGTGGCGGCCGGGAGAAGTCATCATGGCGGTCTGGACCAGATGCAGAACAAATGGGAAAGTCAACGGCTCAGTAGAGAAATGTCACCTGTGAGTCACAAGATGTAACTGCGCTATAGTCACTTACATGTCTGCCAAACCTGTTTACACCTATCTACCACTATATGGAGGTAACATACAGTTTTTAGGGCACTTATGTACACTGGTGTCTACCACTATATGGTCACTGAATGGAGGTAACATACAGTTTGTAGGGCACAGAGGCTGTTGTTTTTTGTATGCTGGATAAAGCAAGTGGGTGTTTCTGTTGTTTTTCCTTTTGTCTAGAATAAAGACTTTTGTTTATTTAACCCAAAGACTGCTCTACTTGGAGACTGCCATTTGGGACTGGACCCCACAATAGCTATAGAGGATGTGAAGGGGTACCTCCAAAAGCTACCTGGTAACAGTATAGATATACTAATGCATCTCAAAACATTAGAAAATCATTGAAAAATAAATTTATGTCCGTAATTCAAGTCAAATAGAGAAACCCATAGATTGGCTTAAGAAACTTTTTAAGTGTTGATTAGCTGATTAGAGTGTAACACTCTAGGCCACATGTATGAAAAGTGTCTAGGTCTAAAATTCACTTTGTTTCCCATAGCAACCAATCAGAGAGCCCCTTTAATTTCATATAGCGCTCTGGAAAAATGTTCTCTGACTGGTTGCTATGGGCAACAAAGTGAGTTTTAGACCTAGACAGTTGAGTCAACAATACTGACCTTTCTCACATTATTCTGATTTTCTGATATACTGAATATTGGGTTTTTATTAGCTGTAAACCATAATCATTCACATTCAAATAAATGAAAGCTTGGAATATATTGCTCTGTGTGTAATGATCTACTCAAAAGGGAGCATTGATTTGGGATTGAGAATACTTGTGCATCTTAAAAAAATTAGAATATTATTAAAAAATTAATTTATGTCCAAAATTCAAGTCAAACAAAGAAACCCATATATTGGCTTAGGAAACCTGTGAAGGTATTTTCTGTTGATTATAAAGTGTGAGTCAAAAATATTGATCCTATTATATGGGTTTCTCTATTTGACTAGAAAAACAGAATGATTTTCAAGTATACCTACATATAGATGAAAATATTTGTCCAGTTGCAAAAGCCCACAGGTGCATTCCATTTTATTTGAGAACACAATGGAAGAATAACTCAAATTCTTAGAAGTGACAACTGTCACTGGTGGATTGCATTGGTCTCCCCATCTGTGGTGGTTATAAAACTTAAAAATCCTGACAAGGTAAGACTGTATTAATACGTATCTTACAAATGATGCTATTCCCATAGTGATGCACATTTCTAACACAATAAATAACAATCTCTGTTTACTGAACTTAAACCTGACAAAGGATACCATCAGCTGGAACAGACTCTGGAGTCCGACTATTTGACAACATTCTCTATGTATTTAGGTCTGAGGGGATGTTTATGTGGCGTTTTTTAGATACTTGTTTGGATCCATTTTTCAGACCCAAAATGGACCCAAACACGTATCTAACAATGTGCAGTATAATTGACATTAGTTTCAATGTAAAACACGCCTCAGTGTCCAGACGAGTAATCGCTGATGCCGATGTTTACATGTGTCTTTCTGATGCGTCTTTTGGATCCATTCAAAGAATTGTCATGTCAATTCTTGATCTGTTTTATGCATCAGACGCACTATTTAAAACTATATGGTGTGTTTCTGTTACCAAAAAAATGCATCCAAACATGCATCACACTTTGGGGGCGCGTTGAATGCGTTTTAAGCAGCGCTTTTGAATATGTTTTTCGGATCGAAAAAGGTATTCAAAAACGCTGTGTGAACATACCTTTAGAAGATACAAACAGTTAAAGGGGTTTTGCCAGGACATGAGTTACTTACCTCTTTATCAGCACGGGAGTAGAGTATATACAAATCATGCTGAGTCATGAAGGCTGCAGGGGAGAGAGGGAGGAGGTGAGCAGAGAGTGAGGAATAAGGGAGCGTCTCAAAACTTAACTCAAATAATAACTTTACAAAAGTGGATTCTCTATACAGCAAGACACAGGCTCATACACTGCACTTTCTCCCCAGCCCCTTGAAGCTCATTCATTTTCCCGGTCATCAGATAAGAAGTGTTTCACATAAGCATGGCCTGTCAGCTCCTGGGTCATGTCTAGTGGAAGCTTTCAGGTAACTAAGGGGGATTGAGAAATGCTGTAGCTCTCAGAGTCTCACTTTTTGTAATCACATATATTTAGAAAAGTGATTAAATACCCATTTTGGAGGATCCCACGTCAACATTACATCGTGGCAAAACCCCTTTAACTCTTCAAGACTGTTTAGCAGCAATTGTTTTTCAAGATGCCATAATGAGCATAATTCAACACAGTCTCAATGTTTTCAATTACAATGATGACAATCTAATTTTTGGCAAATACCAAGCTGAATACAATCATGCACTACATCCTGTTTTTGAAAGCTTATATTATCAGAGACTCACAAAGAAAATAGTGAATTCAACTAGACTTCCTTGGAGTTTTATCTTCACTTTTTAGCAGCTGGAGTACAGCCTGATCCAAAAAAAGGCACAACTGATAAAAATAGCACCAGTTCCTCAGACTCAGTGAGGTGCACTATTTATTTTGGCATTACTATTTTAGAGATATTGAAAATGTTTCCACAATTAGTGCCCCACCAAGAGAACTAACAAAGCTAAAGCTATGATATTAAGTGGTCTCCAGAATGTTAGAACTCTTTTCATACTACTAAAAATAAACTTTGCTCAACAATAACAATGGTATACTTACTCTAACTTTACTCACTAAATTAATTATGGGCGTGAGGCCAATAAGAGCTATTCTAGCACAATAAAGATCACACAATCTAGATCTTTGCATCATTTCATATTATAGTAAACAATTTACAAGTACAGAGAAATACTCTCATTGGAATAACTTAGTTGGTAGATCATTTTTGTTTATGGTACCGGAGAATGCAGAAAAGCACACAGCTATGGGTATATACCACAGTTCTGGAGAAAATCTACTCTGTGTCCTTTATTTATAGTATGGGATAAACAAGGGAGTTTGATATAAAGCAAATATCAAAGTGCATGGTGTGAGTGTTACAGATCAGGCTACATGCATCAGCATTTTCTCATCTTGTTCAATTGTGAAAATCCCAGGTGACTCCATCAAAACTCCTTTCTGTGCTTAGGCTGCTTTCACACAGGGCAGCTTTGGTGCAGTTTTAACTGTGCTCCAATTAAGCTGCCTTTATTACCAGCAAGCTTCTTTCAGTTATCTTAATTGTTCAGAAAGGTGTTTCAATTAAGTAATCAATTACTGTGTTTGAAGTCTTGTGGATACAAACACACTAATTGATTACTCACTTTCCAAACAGTTTAGATAAGGGAAATAAGTTTGCTGGTAATAAAGGCAGTTTAATTTGGAGCACAGTTAAAAATGTACCAAAACTGCGCTGTGTGAAAACACCCTTAGAGCCATGTTAGCATTATGGTTGCCCTCTAAGGGACAAATGTTACTGTAAGACTGTATGAAATGTAACTATGTGAGCATTCTTTGCTGTGCTGTTGTGGGCCACATCAAATTATAGCTGAATGAGATGTACACTTCGTACATCTATAAAAGGGTGGCTTTGGGGATATTCGGAATGGATATCTCTATTAATGCGTAATTCTAAGAACAGTATTTCAAAACTCCTTAAAGGGGTCGTCCAGGTCAAAAAATTGCTGCTGCTAGAAAATTGTCTTTTTTTTCTATCTATCCATCTAAAAACACAAAATGCAACACTCCCAAAATAATTTTAACATATCAGACAGGCGATGTATCAGCTCACAGTGTGTGATCTGAAACGTAACCTGTCTGACATGCTAAAATAAGAAACACTTTTGTATTATTTTTTCACCTTATTTCGGGAGTGCTGCATTTTATATCTATTTTGTATCTTATCAGGTCTTTTTGCTGGAAGCCATTTTTTCATGAAGTGCTGCTTTGTTTTTTCATTTTTTATCCACCGTATATACTCAAGTATAAGCAGAGTTTTTCAGCACAAAAAATCTGTCCTTGGCTTATACTCGAGTCACTGTACGCACTTGGGTGCTGCAATGGCCCGGGCGCCGGCAGGGACACTTCAGCTTTATGCGACTCCTCAGAGAGCGCATATAGCTGAATCCCCCGAGTCAGCCCACAGCATCCGGGTGCCGCCATGGCCCAGGCTCAGTCTGCGATCTCTTCACCTGTATGCGACTCCTCTAGGAGCGCATACAGGTGAAGATACAACTGCGGAGCAGAGACCGAGCGCTCCCTCCTCTGCAGTGGACTCCGAATGGCCGCAGACTTGTGGCTGTCCAGAGTATCCGGCACAGGCAGCGTGAGTGTCATATTTAAGACCAGGGTTTGTTTAGGATAAGTTAACCATTGCGGGGTCGCCCTTTCCGGGCTGTCTATGGTCTGTGATGTCTCCACTTATGTTTCTGCCTGTGAAACTTGTGCTGGCGTAAAAGTTCCTCACGTCTGGCCCATGGGAGAACATAATCCATTGCATGTTCCCCAAAGGAAAGTCTCATTTGTCCATGGATTTGATTACCAATTTGGCCCTCAACAACGGAAAGATGGTAATCTGGATTATTGTCAACTGGTTCAGCAAAATGTGACATTTTTTGCAGCTGTTTCAACTTCCTAATTCTAAAAGATTGTCTCATCTGTTTATTGATCACATAGTTTACCTTCATTGGCTTCCAGACAGCATTGTTTCTGACAGGGGTATACAGTTTGTAGCTAAATCCTGGAAGGCCTTCTGTTCTAAACTCGGAATCCAGTTGTCTTTTTCCTCAGAGTTTCATCCACAGTCTAAGGGTCAGACTGAACTTTTTAATTCGACTCTCGAGCAATACTTGCTATAGTGTAGATCAATCTGATGGCAAGCTTATCTTTCACTAGCAGAGTTTGCATCAATAATCGTCACCTTGCTTCCACTGATACAGTTCTCTGTAATTATGGTTTTCATCCTCATTTTGGTTCTCCCTCCTCTTCTGCTTCCGATAACCCTGAGTTAGAAGTAGAATCAATCAATAAATAGATTGACCAAGTATAATGTCATATGCACACACCACCAAGCCCGATTGAGGTGTCCTCTCCTACACCTCATACATCCAACACAATCCACAGTTCACACAGGCTTATTTCATTATTTATATTTTTCCAATATTGATAACGTTCCAAGCATTCAATTTACTGATTTCAAAGACAAATACAATATAATAAAGATAATCTGGTGGTGCTTTTAGTCCACCTTTTCAATGGTCTTTCACTAGTATAGTTGTAGAACTGGCAGGAGCATTATCTAGCTGCATCTTGCAGAGGCGATGTTTCAAAAGTCTCTGCTTTTTTTCTCAAACATGTTCCGCCCATGTCTGAGTCCTCTTTTTAAATAGCTCAATTATTTATCACCTGTTCATCATTAAAGAGAACCTGTCACATAGTTTTTGCCCCCCTTGCTGAGTGCAGAACAAGCTAGTGACAGACCTGCTGTTTCCTGCACTGTGTCCCTTATTCTGTAAGATGCTATAGTTTGAGTTTTTTGTGCACAAATCTGCATTTTTCAGCCAGAAAAGAGTCATTTAAAGAGTCAGTTTTTTTTCAAACTCCGCCCACCTGAGGCTAGCCCTGCCCACCTCAACTGATAAACCTATTACTTTGAATAGGTAGAAACATGTGAATAACTTCAGATGGGCAGTGCTAACCTTTGATGGGCGGGGCTAACACCTGATCATGAATAAGATTTGAGCATTAAATGCTCTAAAACGACAGCATCTTACAGAATAAGGGACACAGCGCTGGAAACAGCATGTCTGTCACTAGCTTGTGCGTCCTCAGCAAGGGGGCATAATCTATGTGACAGGTTCTCTTTAAATAGTGACATCTACACATATAAAACATTAAAACATTACTTTATCATAGAAAACATCTTAAATTAAAAGCCTCATTCAACCCTTTAGGCATCAATGAATCAAGTCTATCAATCCAATAAATTTCCCTTTGCAGGGGTTTAGACCGATTTTGGTTAGCATCCCTAGCAATTACCTCCTCTAGAATGAACTATCTTAGTTCACTGACCCAATGACCTCTTTCATGAAAGTGTTTTGCCTCTGTAGTCTTGCCATAACTATTAATAGTTTTATTCTGTATTTCCTTAGTCAATACTCATATGTTTCCTGTACATACGTGCAAAGGGAAACTTATTGGATTGATATACTAGATTCATTGATGCCTAAAGGGTTAAATGAGAGTTTTAACTTAAGATGTTTTCTAAGATGAAGTAATGTAGTTATATGTGTAGATGTCACTATTTAATGATGAACAGGTGGTAAATAATTGAGCTTTTTGAAAAGAGGACTCAGACATAGGCGGAACATGCTTGAGAAAGAAAGCAGAGACTTTGGAAACGTCGCCGCTGCAAGATGCAACTAGCTAATGCCCCTGCCAGCTCTATATTATACTAGTGAAAGAGATGAAAGACCATTGAAAAGATGGACTAAAAGCACCGCCAGGTTATCTTTATTACAGTATATTTGTCTTTGAAATCAGAAAATTGTATACTTGGAACTTTATAAATATGGGAAAAATAATAATGAGATAATGAATAATGAGATAAGTCTGTGTGAACTGAGGATTGTGTTAGAGGTAGAATCAATGAAACTGTGCACAGCCTGGGCCCATGTTCAGTCTGACCAGAGGAAATCCCAGTTTAGCCATAAAAAGAATGCTGATAAAAGATGCTCTTCAGGTCTGGTCTTCACGGTAGGGAATAAAGTTTGGCTTGCTATGAAAAATATGAAATTGAAAGTGCCCTGTCTTTACCCAAATACACAGGTGGTCAATTCAGTCTCTTTTTGCCTATGCCTTTTTCCGAAAAAAAAGAACCTCCCCCTTTATTCCAAGTGCAGGGGGATCTGAAATTCAAAGTGGAGAGAATTGTGAATTTCCATAGGGTTGGGAATAGAATACAATCTTTAGTTCGTTGGAAGGGGTATGGGCAGGAGTATGAGTTCCAGCCTCTTCCATACATGCTGACCGACTGCTGAGGGAATGTCACAAAAAATATCTGTGTAAGCCTGGTCCTAGACTTAAGAGTTCAGTGGCTCTCATAAAAGGGAGGGTATTGTCAGTAATGTGTATCTGCCACTTCAAGAGGTTCCTGAATGTTTTAACCTCAGCCTGGGTTTGGAGCAGAGTCTCATGAATCCAGTCCCTGGCGGGGGTGGTGCATTTTAACCTGTCTGTTTGTTTTCTTTTTGCCTGTGATTTCTCTTGTGTCCTCGATTTTGTTTCTGTGTGGTTCTGCTTTCTTGTTTTTCTCTGGTACTGGACTTTAGCTTGCTTCTCGGTCATTCTCCTGCTCTGTGATTTTGTGCTGCGTTCTCTCCTGACTTGACCTCGGCTTGACGGACCCTGTTTACTTATTTGCTTTCTGTTTTGTCTGTGCTCCGTTTGGCTGTAGTATATTGTCTGCTTCCTGCTGAAGACCAGGATTTGTTCAGGATAAAATATCCAGTGCAGGAACGCCCTTTTCAGGGCAGTTGCTCTGCTTTAGGCAGGGTTAGCCAGGGACCAATTAGGGCACCTTTGACAGTTAATTTTGATTCAAATAATTTTTTTAATAAGTACTATACCATAATGAAAACTCTAAAATATTACCAGAGTTGTACCGACTTGCAGGATACACAAAATATGTCAGTTATGCTAAACAGTGAACACAAGTAAAATTAAACCCCCACAAAAAAGGAGCAAATGTGTTTTTTTTCATGTTCCATCTCACAAAGATTTTTTATATGGTAAGGTCAATGATACTGTTATAAAGAACATCTTGTCATGCAAAAAAAACAAGACTTCATTTGTCCATGTAGATGGAAAAATAAAAAAGTTTTGACTCTTGGTCTACCATGGCATGCAGCGTCTCTGGATTTGTCTCCCATTGAGCAGATCTGGGACACCCTTGGTTACAATTGCAAAGAGAGGTATCAGGAGCCACTCTTGATGATTTGCTTGCCCAAGTGCATTCAGCATTGCTTAACATTCCTTAGACAACCATTATTAACCTTATTGATAGCATGCCAGTGCATCTAAGTGCATGCTTTTCTGCACATAAACCTCATACTTGATACTGAATAAATCAAGATGTTTTGTTTCCATTATTTAATCTTTTGCATATGATTAACATGTCTATCAATCCTATGATTTCCATAATTCCAAGATTCTTCCTTTTTGGCGCTGCAATGTCAGTGTTGAGGAGTACATGTATGCCAGCACTTCATATTTCAAATAAAAATTGCATATTATAGATAACCAAGCCCAATAAAACAACACTGACTACTCAATACACAGGTAACACAGGTTTAAAATATGCTTAAGTGTAATCGGCTTTTAACTAAGTTTTATTTACTTTTCTAAAAGCATCATATGTACAAAGACAAATAATCTCAAACAAAAGTTAGAGCCGCTAGTACTTTGGTAATGAATGTGTTACTTCAATTGCCAAGTATCTATGTTTATAATCTCAATATGCTAAATCCTTCTGTTCATTTTCAGGATCCTTCAAGGGCCTGACATGATCAATTCTAAAGGAATGTTTGTACTTGGAACCTCTGTAAAAAATTTCTAGAAATAGTATTAAATGTTCTACAGCTATTCCACAAACATTCTGCCTGTGCATTGCATAAACTGTGAGGGGGGGAGAATATACAGAGCTGAAGACTGCAGTAATATTTACACGCCGTGGCACTCAGTTCAGTGGGCAATGTAGGGAAAGAAAGGCGATCAACATCCAAGGGCAAAGTAATGTCTAATACACTTTTTTGTTTGTTTTAAATATTCTTTATTTGGTTAAACTGCGTTTTGTTTGTTTTAAATATTCCAATTTTCTTTTACTTCCTTAACTAGATTCTGACCACCGATAGGCTTAAATATCCAGGTGGTCGATAACTAAGGGTGTGTTCCCACGGCAAAGACCAAATACCAGTTGAATTTTCTGACCGGTATTTAGTCTTTTTTTGACACATAGGAAGATGGCTTTTGTCCGCTGTTTTCAAGCCGTCCCCCTTCGCACCCACATGTTCATGTTCTGCCCGAAAACTGGGCGGAAGAATGAACATGTTCTAAGTTTTTAGAAACGCCGATGGTGTCAAAAACCGTCCGGTGGAAAATCCGTGCAGTGGGAACTGCTGCACAGATTTTCTATTTAAATCAATGTAAAAGGTTGACAGTCACTTTACAGATGGTTTTCAAATCCGAAAACTGTCTGTAAAACCGATTGAAAACCCTGCCGTGGGGACAAACCCTAAGGCTATGTTCACACGGCTTAAAATGGGCCGTATTTCAGTCCTTAATTACACGCCTTAGTGCGTAAATTATGGCTGGAATACGTCCCAGTCATTACGGTAATCCACAGTTCTCATAGAGAACTATGGATTACGTCTCCTCTCCCTGCTCGGCGAATACGCCGAGGGGGGAGATAAGTGACATGTGAATTACCAGCGGCGTATACGCGCCGCTGGTAATGAATGTCTATGGGCCGGCGAGGTGCCGGCCCCCAGCACCCGCCCCCGTCCATACGGCGTAATTGCGGGGCATATAATTGCCCTGCAAATAAGCCGTGTGAGCATAGCCTAACTCTACATGGTAGTTTTAAACCAGCCTTACAGAGTTTCGATCTGCATGGTAATTGTGTAGCTGCATGAGTAGAAAGCTGGCTGTCTGCAGCAGCCAGGCTCCCCAGAGAGAAGGCAGGGATGGTTTATCACGGTTCCTGCCTTTTTGAGCACTGCACATACCGCACTCAATAGGTTTCAATTATCAAAGTGTCTAACAGTAAAACTGTCTTTATTGCCCATAGCAACTAATCAGAGCTCAGTTTTCATTTCTTATACAGCTCTGGAAAAATGGAAGCTTGCTTTGCTATGGGTTGATGGGTTGTGATAAATGAGGACCAGTGAGCACTGTATATACAGCTCAGCTGGAAGCTAATATGTCAAGCCCCAGTTACAGGAGAAATCTTCAAAAAAGAAAAAGTTATGTTAGCATGTCCCACAGAGAACTTATTCTGACATCATGAGAGGCACAATAATGTCCCCCAGAGGTCTTGTCCTGACATTATGGGGGGCATAATAATGTTCTCCATAGGTTTTTTTCTGACCTTAGTGGGGGCACAATATGTAAAACAAATAATAAATAAAGAAACACAGAAAAAATAAATAACAAAAAAACCCTGACAGCCAAAAATAAAACTTTTAACGTCCATAATACTTTATATCACCTATACAAAAATGTCTGTAACGGAAAAGTGACATGATTACAATACTTATTTAAGTGGCACTTTTCCTGTAAAAAAAAAAATAGGTAAATGAGGAGAAAATAGATTTTTTAATTTTTATGATTTTCTCTCATATTGGTAAAAAGAAATTCTAATGTAAAAATTACATAAATAAAGTCTTGCATATTACGGGAAGAAAGGATAAAAATGTGTTGAACAACTGAGTGTGGAAAGCATTACAGCATTCAAACCCGCAGGGACTAAAGAAATTCAAATTTGCCTGGTCAGGAAGTATGTAAATGACCTAGTCAGGAAGTGCTTTATTGTAAAACGCTGCATAATACAGTTTATTGGCACTATATAAATAAATGTTATTATTACTAATATAAGTGCCGTATGTCAATGGAGCCATCTGAATACCCTTATTACAAAGCCATCAGGCTGTCCTCATAAACAGTTATAGCCTCAGATCCTCCATAATAGGGGGTGTTCACACGGCGTATTTGGCGTGTAATTGCGCTGCAATGTGACCGAAGTACGTCCCACAAATACGGTAAAATCATAGCACTCATTGAGTGCTATGATTTCCTGGTGTATTCACTGACACACAGTACACGCCCGTAAAAAAGAAGTGACATGTCACTTCTTTTGGGTGCTTATACACCAGGAAAATTGAAAGTGAATGAGAGCCAGGCTGGAGCGCAGTTGAGAGTACAAGCAGGCCAGCACGTACTTTCACCAGCACGTGTATAGCGTACAAACCTGGCCATAAGGACAATCATAGATCCCTATTACCAGCTACAGTCACAGATAACCCCATTTACCATCACAGCTACAGGGGCCCTATAACAGGGAAGGCAGTGAACACTTACCAGTCTGCAGAATTGCTTGTGGTATGTATTTGTGTGGAGGTCAGTGAGAGTGGGAGGGTAAATATTATGCTTGCAGGTAAGGATTTGTGCACAGGACATTACGGACTGCGTTCGAGGTATCTATCAGAGTAACAGAAATAAGTTACCGTGACGGATACCATGTCGTACCTGCCACTGCCCCATGGCGATCAATAGCGCAAACCTACATATGGACTATGTCAGTGGTTCTCAACCTTTCTAATTCCGTGACCCCGCAATACGGTTCCTCATGTTGCGGTGACCCCAAACCCAAAAATAATTTTGATGGCTACTTCAAAACTGTAATTTTGTACATGAGGGGTTACATATATGTGACCCCTCTGAGGGGTTTACCTCTACATGTCACATACATATAAAGGTACCACTCAGAGCCGTTACATAGATGTAACCTTATACAGGGGACTGTGAGTGGTACATGAGGGGTTACATATGTGACCCCTTATGTACCACTCACAGCCCCCCCCATATAAGGGGGGGGGTAAATGTAATGTGTATATCATGTAATGGCTGTATGGGGTTTACAAGTAACAGGTTAATAATTACATCCCAAAATCTCCCTTTTTTGGCGGGGGGGTCCCGCTATTTGGGGTCCCCCCACCCCTCCCGGGGGGTTGGCATTCTCCCCCCGCTGCAGGCGGCGGGGGGTCCTTTAAATCACCGCGGCGCAAGAGAAGCGCTGGTGCGCTACTCTGGCACCGCCGGGGCGCCCCTACGGGCGGGGTGAGCGGCCGCAGCGGCCTCTCACCGCCCGCGGTCTCACTGTGCGGGGAGGAGGCAGGAGGGATCGCTCCTTCCTCCCTCCTCCCCCTGCATGTCCGGCGTCTGTGCGCCCCGTGCATACAGATCAGCGGGCAGGGGGAAGTGAGCGCGGCTGCAGGGGAGTGAAGCGCGGCTGCTCTCACTTCCCCTGCCCCGCTGAGGAGATCGGGCAGGAGCGGCCGCGCTGCAGGAGCTTGGTTAGGTGGTGGATTTTATTTTATTTTTATTAGCTTTAGGGGGCTCTACTGGCTAACAGAGGGGCAACTACCTGGCAACAATGGGGGTATCACCTGGCAACAATGGGGCACTTTCCTGGCAACAAAGGGGGCATACCTGGCAACAGAGGGGGGCACTTACCGGGCTTACAGATGGGGGCATACCTGGCAAAAAGGGGGGGCACTACTTGGCTACAGATGGGGGCACTACCTGGCAACAGAGGGGGCACTACCTGGCAACAGAGGGGACATCTACCCGGGGAACAGAGGGGACATCTACCCGGCTAACAAATGGGGGCACCACCTGGCTAACAAATGGGGGCACTACCTGGCTAACAGATGGGGGCACTACCTGGCAACCAGAGGGGACATCTACCTGGCAACAGAGGGGACACTACCTGGCAACAGAGGGGACACTACCTGGCAAACAATGGGGGCACTACCTGGCAACCAATGGGGGCACTACCTGGCAACAATGGGGGGGCACTACCTGGCAAACAATGGAGGACTACCTGGCAACAGATGGGGCACTACCTGACAACAAAGGGGGCACTACTGGCAACAACGGGGGCACTACCTGGCTAACAAAGGGGGGCACCTACCTGGCTAACAAAGGGGGGCACTACCTGGCTAACAAAGGGGGGCACCTACCTGGCTACAAATTTGGCTCTACCTGGCTACAGAGGGGGCATCTACTTGGCTACAAGGGGGCAAACTACCGGCCTGTAAGGGGCATACATGGTTATGGGGGGGTACTACCTGGCTATAAGGGCATCTACCTGGCTTTCTTCCAAAGCCGTTATGCAGTTAGGTGGAGTGGGTGTGGCTTTTTGAAGGGACGTGGCATACCGACAATATGGGCGTGTCCATGCAAATTTTTGCCGCGACGCGCATAGCTCGCCGCCCACTACAGTCTCCTGCTTTTTCATTTTCAAAAGTTGGCAACTATGGGTTAATAACATATTACTTGTACCAAATACCGACAATACATGAAGCAATGGATGTGTGTGTGTTTAACACTAAATTACCTTGCAGCCAGGAACAGCCCTGCCGTACAGTGTCCGGGCGGTTCTCTCTGCACTGAGTGCGGCAGGGCTGTTCCCGTGCTTGGTACATATTGTGGGCGCGTAATGATGCAGCGCGCTTTAGCGTCCTGCACGCACCGCCCACAAGAACCGGCGGGACGTAAGTCCGTTTCCTCGCCGCAGCGCCGGTCACAGGAGCTGATCACTTAGCCACCAATGCTGCTCCCCTCCCCTCATTAATTGAAAGGCTGTGGGCGCCGCACTATGCAAGCAGCTGCAGGGGGGGCGCGCGGCGGCCACAGCGCTCCTCCCTGCAGCTTTTAACCCAGTGCGGCGCCTCTCTCAGCTCCCCGGCCGGCCCCCTCCCGGGTAGGGGCGACCCCGTTTTTTGGGGTCTTTCGACCCCCCCGGGGTGGCCCACGGGTTCAAACCGCTGGACTATGTGCTCTCTTTTCCAGCGGTTGATGCTTTTCCTGCAGGACTGAAAAATGCATTCCATCACTCAGGTCTGGAGGGTTCCTCACACTGTTAGGCATTTTGAATTCGGCTGGCTTTTTTTTGGCGCAGTTTTGCGAAAAAAGCCCGGTGGGTTTTTTCAGTTTGTAAAAGTAAAGGGAAAACCCGGGGAATATAAATTTTAAAAATTCCCCGGATTTAAAACAGTAAAAAAAATTATTTGTTATACAGCTCAGGTATCGCGGTTTTTTGGGCAGTTTCAAAATACTAATCCGACGAAAACTGTGCTGTGTAGACATACCCTTTAAAAGGGAAAGTGTCATCAAAAAATGACTTATTGTTTACTCACATTTTTTTTTTAACACTTTTTTTTAGGTTTTTTTTTTTTTTCATATAAACTTTCAATATTTTTTTAAAATTCTTAGCCCTGCGTTTTCACTTTGGCCATGGCCTAAAAAGTTACATTTCCGCCCTGTTTAGAGAATTTTTCAGCAGTGTGCTCAATCAGAAAAAAGAGTAAGTGCCTGGTTGTAACTTTACGAAATCGATTATATGTTTTAAACCCGTGTCGTGGTATCATCCCCACTGCTGGTCACTGTATGCGGTAATTTTTTGTGTATAAGGGTTTTGCATTCCGAAATGGTCAGTTTTTTTTATTCGGTCACTATGTATGGGATTGGGGTCGGGGTGTGACGGTTTATTCGGTCATTTGGTCCGGTGGTCGCATATTCGGTCACTATGTGTGTGGTGTAGTGGTCTTAGTAGGACTTGGCCTATTAGCCTGGGATTCTAGTTTTTGGGGAAACGTATGACTATTATATAGTAGTTTATCGGCCGTTTTTTACAGCACTATGGGCCCCTGGGCAGGCTGTGCACTGGCCCCCCCCCCCCCCAAAAAAAAAAAAAACACAAATACTACAGAAAAAAATAAAAGATTACTGCAACAAATTTTGACCCACGCACCCCCATCTACAGCTCAGGCACCATTTTTCAGACAGAGAACGCACTGGTTTTCCGAATTAGAAAAAAATAACCCCCCACCAGGGACTCACGGGCGTCCCCTCGATCGTTGTTCCTTGAATCTTCTTTTTTCCCCTTTCCCTTTTGTCCGACCCCCATGAGACCTTCTTCTGGGGCCCCAACTGTCCTGCAGAATGTAAACCACAAACTTCTTAAATCCTTTTCCCCCATGTGTTATGGGCACCCCCATTAAATAAATGGTGTTGTTACCCACCCTTGAGAGGAGGTATGTGACCCCCAGTAATAGGTATACAGCTCTTTGTAGGAAATATGCTGCCCCCGTAGGTAGGGTTTTTTTAAAACCCCGTAAGATGATGGCCCTTTTATAAGCCCCCCCCGTTTAACTTATGGGGCCCCGAAGAATATGCCCCCGTAATACCCCCTATAGTATTGCCCCTTTACTAGCCCCCTTAAAAAATTCCCTTTAACACCCCTTTTTGTATGCCCCCCTTTTTATGCCCTCGCGTAAAACCCCCCTTATATAAATGCCCCCTGTAGCCAGTCCCCGTAGCCCCCTGTAGCCGTGTCCCCCAAAGCCCCCGTAGCCGTGTCCCCCGTAGCCGTTCCCCCTGTAGCCGTTGCTCCCGTAGCCCGGTCCCTGTAGCCAGGTCCCTTAGCCCCCCTTGCCCGTTCCCCCGTCGCCAGTGTCCCCTGTAGCCCCCTGTAGCCCGTGTCCCCTGAGCAGTGTCCCCCGTAGCCCCCTACCCTGTCCCCCCCTGTAGCCCGTTGCTCCTGTAGCCATGTCCCCTGTACCCATACCCCCTGTACCTTGTCCCTGTAGCCAGTGTCCCTGTACCCCCGTAGCCCGTGCCCCTGTAAAGGTCCCCCCGTACCCGGGCCCCAAGCCCCTGTACCATGCCCCTGTACCAGGTCCCCATAGCCCCTAGCCCGTGTCCCCTATACCCGTGCCCCGTGTCCCCTATGCCCCCTGTAGCCGTGTCCCCCGTAGCCCCCTGTAGCCCGGTCCCCCGAGCCCCCTTTTAGCCAGTGTCCCTCCCGTAGCCCGTGTCCCCCGTAGCCAGTGTCCCTATGCCTGTTTTCCCCGTAGCCCCCTGTAGCCCGTGTCCCCTGAGCCCCTGTAGCCAGTTGCTCCCCGTAGCCAGTGTCCCCCGTAGCCGGTTCCCGTACCAGTTTCCCCCGTAGCCCCCTGTAGCCAGTGTCCCCTGTACCAGTTCCCTGTAGCCCCCCCCGTAGCCGTGTCCCCTGAGCCCCCCTGTAGCCAGTGTCCCCTGTGGCCCCCGTTGCCCCCCCGTAGCCTGTCCCCCTTTGCCCCTGTGCCGTGTCCCTGTAGCCCCTGTGCCCGTGTCCCCCGTAGCCGGGCCCCCTGTAGATTAAAAAAAAAAGATTAAAAACTGTTACTTACCACTCCGCCTCCGGGACTTGTTTCCGGCCCGTGAGCGGCTGACTCACACGCCCCCCTAGGGGACGTGCTCCCGGTATTTCCCGGGCCGGAAAACTGGGGGCTGCGGGGCCCAGGGGTTTCAGCGGCGAGGAGGGGATGTCATCATCTCCTGCGCTGCTTAAAGACGCGGCGGGTCAGGCGGCCTCCTGCAGAGTGTCGCGCTGCCCGGACCCGCCGCAGGGGCTGTCGCTCCACTGGGCAAGGTAGGCGGCTGCCCGGGAGGGGCCCCCCAAGGCTGTGGGGCCCCCGGGCAAGCGCCTACCTGGCCCAATGGGAAAGACGGCCTGAGTTTTATACGTAGCAGATTGTGGTAAAGCTTGTTGTATATTTTAGATTTGGTTGATGGTGATGCACTGTGTTTAATTGTGGCGCATTATGTTACGTGGTGGGGTGGGGGGGCGAAATTTCTTCACCTCGCCCTGAGTGCAATTTAGCCTAGGAATGGCCCTGATCAAAATTATTCTTTTTTCACCAATTATCCCAGATATTGATACATATCCTTTTCCTATTGGCTGTTTTCATTTTCCGGATATAGATTTTTTTTATTTTGTTTTCATTACATGATCATGGAGACAGCCATTTTGCCTGAGCTGCTTTGAACAGCATTCAGAGAGATGCTCTACTGCTGCTATATGGATCATAGGAACCTGTAAACCGGAGATGGCTCATTGACTTCTATAGGAGAGTTATCTAGGTATGCTTTGAGACCTGGGAATAAGTCATTGTGCAAGGAGAGGGAATAGACGAACTGTGTCCATCAGCTATTGTAAATTGTAGATCCTGTGTTACCTACACATTAGTGTCACTTTTGATGGTAATCCTGTCTAATAATAATGAGGAGAATGCCTAAAAGTAATTTCTAAAGGACATGGAACGACAAGCCTATTATTATTAACCCCTTACAGACATTTGAGGTACTGGTACGTCGTTAAGCCAATAAGGGAGTATGGAACGGCAGGTGCCGGCTGATTATTACAGTTGACATTTGCCACTAACAACAGGTAACAGAGCCAGCTCTGATCCCTGCTGTTTAGCCATTTAGATGCTGCAGTGATAACAATTGCGCCGTCTAAATGAATGTGGAACGTTGTTGCGCATCGGTCCTCCCTCTGATTATCCCCCTGCTCGCGATGAGACCTCAGGGTGTCATGACAGCTGGAAATCTAATGAAGGCTTCCATAGCTGCCATGCAGTTGCTTTTATAACATCCTGCCTTTAGGCAGGAAGTAATAGAAGCGCCATTTTGGTACACTCTTCTGCATTATCTACATAAAAGTACTAAAACATTAAAAAAAACTCTACATATTTGGTATCACTGGAAAGGTATCGACCTGCAGAATACTGATAATACATAATTTATACCAAAGATTGAACGTCATAAACACAAATCAAAAGAAGTAAAAAACACAAGTCAAAAGAAGCCTAAGACATACTTAAATATCAAAAAAGATATATATATATATACATACATCACCAGAAACAGAAAGCATGGATGGAGAGCCCCGATGAGTGTTTCACATTGCACTGCTATTTCCCTTGAGAAAGCGCATGCGAAAAGCATGTCGGGGCTCTCCATCCTTACTTACTGTTTCTGGTGAGGTATATTATCATTATTATTATTACTATTATTTATTTTGGAGCGTCCTTAGTGTCACAGCGCTGTATATATATTATATATATATATATATATATATATATATATATATAGTGAAGGAAATAATTATTTGATCCCTTGCTTATTTTGTAAGTTTGCCCATTGACAAAGACATGATCAGTTTATAATTTTAAGGGTAGGTTAATTATAACATTGAGAGATAGGATATCCAAAATAAAATCTAGATAATCACATTGTATAAATTATATAAATTTATTTGCATTTTGCTGAAATAAGTATTTGATCCCCTACCAACCATTAAGAGTTCTGGCTACTACAGACCAGTTAGATGCTCCTAATCAACACATTACCTGCATTAAAGACATCTGTCTTAATAGTCACCTTTATAAAAGACTCCTGTCCACATACTCAATTAATTAGTCAGACTCTAACCTCTACAACATGGGCAAGACCAAAGAGCTTTCTAAGGATGTCAGGGACAAGATCATAGACCAAGATAGCATAGGACTGCCCTATTTGAGATCACGTTGAAAGTCGTGGGCAGCTTAAACATCTTTTGATCAAAATATGTGAACCTAGAATCTCAAAGATTTTTCATGTATGATAGATAGCATAAATGCTTCTTTAGGGATTTCCACGTAATGTAAGATCATAGATCTGCACAAAGCTGGAATGGGCTACAAAACCATAATTAAGACACTGGGTGAGGAGACAACTGTTGGTACAATAGAAAGAAAATGGAAGAAATACAAAATGACTGTCAATGGACATCGATCTGGGGCACTATGCAAAATCTCACCTCGTTGTGTATCCTTGATCATGAGGAAGGTGAGAGATCAGCCTAAAACTACATGGGGGGAACTTGTTAATGATCTTAAGATAGCTGGTACCACGCTTATCGAGAAAACCATTAGTAACACATTACACCGTAATGGTTTAAAATCCTGCAGTGCCCGCAAGGTCCCCCTGCGCAAGAAGGCACATGTGCAGGCCCATCATTTGGGTGTGGTTTTGTCACTGGTACATGTATTTTTATTATATTGTTATATGTTTATCCTTTGGGTTAGGATTTAATAAAATATATTGATTTTATTTTTCTGGTTTTGGATAGTTTTTCGGTGTTGCCTCATATTCTTCAGCAAGGCAGTGGTTGCCTTGGCGGTGTCTATGGGGTCGTTATCATGTTGGAATTTTGCCCTGCGACCCAGTTTTCAAAGGGAGGGGATCATGCTCTGCTTCAGTATGTCACAGTACATGTTAGCGTTCATAGTTCTCTCAATGAACTAAGGCTTCCCATAGCTAGCAACACTAATACAGCTCCAAACCATGACACTCCCACCACCATGCTTGACTGTAGGCAAGATAAATTTGTCTTTGTACTCCTCACCTGGTTGCCACAGCACACGCTTGGCACCACCTGAACCACATAAGTGTAACGACTGCAGGTAGTGGATCCGCTGGACCACCGCAAGCGATGGTGTAAGCCGTACCAGGGGACGGAATCTAAGTAGAACCCGGTTTTCACCAGAGTCCGCCGCAAAGGGGGATGGATTTTGCTGCGGCGGAGAACTACCGGGTGTTCCCATGGCGTGACTTGCTTGCGGTGGCAGCCAAGCAGTGCGTGGTACAGAATCGCGAGCCGTAGGCGTAGTCGGGGACAGGCAGGAGGTCAGGACAGGCGGCAACGGTTCGTGGTCAGGATACAGGAGCGAAGAGGTTCGGTACACGGAAGTCAGACAACGAGGCACAAGAAGCTTTCTCTAAAGGCTGTACGGCACTAAAGATCTGGCAAAGGTGACCCGGAAGGAAGAGGGTTAAATAGGGTCACCTGCCAGCCTTAACCAATAAAGGGCGTACTGGCCCTTTAAATCCTCGAGAGCCGCGCGCGGCGCGCGCACGCCGGCCGGCCAGGAGGGCGGAAGGAATCAGGACGAGGAAGGTAAAGGGGGGAAGCCGGGGCCCGACCCCCGGGCCCGCAGGGACCCCCGGGTAGCCGACGGTTGACCGCACGAGTGTGCCCGCAGCCCGGGCGAGGGACCCCCTGTGAACAGTAACACCCCCCCCCAGGCCCCCTCCTTTTTCTGGTTCGGAGGAAGGTCAAAAACAAGACCGCGGTCCAGGATGTTCTCCTCAGGCTCCCAAGATCTCTCCTCCGGACGAATCCCTCCAATCAACCAAGAATTGCCGTTTACCCCCTAACAACCATCATAGCCGGAAGATCTCATGACCGCAAATATGATTGGAGGCTGCTACGGACTCAGGAGAGGGAGGGACAACTTTTCTGGAGAGCCGGTTCAACAACGACGGTGCTTTTAGGAGGGATACCTTGGAAGAATTCTATATGATCCGCATGTGGGGAGGGAGTTTGAGCCTTATACTCCACTGTATTAAATACGGCTCAGGATTTCAATAGGGCTCCCAGGAACAAGCGTGGACCCAGCTTGTAACTTGGGATTTTAAACGCTGACATATTAGGCGGGACAGCCAGGCTTGGTCTCCAGGGTAAAGGTTGGAGCTGGTCTCGCCTCTTCCTGTCCGCCTGGACCTTCAACGGGCGGCAGCACTGCTGCAGGGACTGGACGAGTCTGCTCCCAGATGCCTAGATAGGTCGTGACCGAAGCGCATCCACTGAGGGAACCTCCGGAGGAGAGAGGGCAGAAGGGTGAAGAGGAGGGCGGTGATGCCGACCATATACAATAAGAAAAGGGTGATGCGCCTGGACGACCTGAATCCAGTGATTAGTATAGAAAGTCGGCCCAGGTAGGAGGTCTGAACCAATCATTCCTGGAGAGCAGAACAAAGGTGACTTAAATAACTCCCCAGAAATCTAGGTTGACTCTCTCTCACCTGGCCGTTTAGATTTGACGGAGGTAGGGACGAAGAGAAGTGCTAACTTCCACGCCGACAAACCCGGTAGCAGAGTCGCGCTGCCAGACAACTTGGACACCCAAATGCACACCCACGATCAGAAACTAATGGTGCTGGGGCAGGCCGTGCATGCCCCCCCCCCCCCCCCGGAAGGATGAGACAAAATAGGAACATGGATGGCCAGACGTGGTGCTGAAGGTAACCCCGGCAGTGGGAGAAGTGCGACATCTTCGAGAAAACCTATCCGTAATGACCCCATATCACGGTGTTTGGCCCTAAGAGGATGGAAGGTCGGTGATGAAATCCAATCGCCACATAGGGAACCATGCGAATACTGGTCGAATGGCAGGCGGTCGCAGTCGCACCGGAGGACCATGTGGCGGGCACCTTATTCCGGCACAAGTACACAGGCATCCACAAAGTCCTTAGGGGTGGGGAGAGGTAGGGGGAGGGGGTCTTTAGGAGGTCCTGGCCAGGCGGGGGGGGGGGGAGGGGATGGGAGTGGAAGCCGAGAGATCAACTGGACATCTACGGGCCCCCGATGTCCTAAGCAACAATGGAGCAGTGTCCCAACAATTCAGGATTTTCTTGGCGCAGGCGATGGCCGAACGTAGGTCTTGCCAGGAGGTATCTAGCCGAGAAGGAGGACCGGTGCTCGCCTGGGATCAGAGCGTTCCGGAGAATGAATGTGTTTGGAGCTGCGGCTTCCCTCCCATGACGTCGGATGCGCGAGAGGGAAGCATCAGCCCTTATGTTCTTCCGGACTGGCTAAATGTGATCCGGAAGTCAAATCATTAAAAAAAAAGGAGACCACCGTGCTTGCCGGAGGATTGAGGCGCTGGGCCTGACTGGATGCTACTGAAGATTTTTGTATCAGTATGCACTCAAAAGGAATGACGAGCCTCCCCTCCCAGAAGATGCCGCACTCTTCCAGGCCATCTTGATATCGATCAATATCTCGGTCCCCAATAGCATAGATCCACTCTGCCGACCGGAGGAAGGTCCATGGCAAGAAGCCGCATGTGTACGGTTCGTCCCCATGGGACCATTTTTTCAGTAAAGAACAGCTCTGGCCCCCACCGAAGAGGCATCCCACCTCCAGGGCAGAAAGGCTTTTTCAGTCAGTGGCGTGACATGAAACAGTGTAGCGGACAAAGACAGGCCGACTTTCACATTCCGAGAAGGCTCTTTCGGCCGCTGGTGGCTAACATTTTGGGATTGGCCTTCTTCCAGTGAGAGCCACAATTGGAGCCACCATGTAGAGAAGTGTGTATAGTAAACTGTCTGATAATAATTGGCAACAGCCCAAAAAACGTTGTATGGCTCGAAGTCCAACAGGTCGTGGCCATTGCAAGATAGCAGACGAGTCCTTAGTGGGATGTCATTTGCAGGCCTCGGAGGTAAATGCAGAACTGGATTGGTGGAACCGCACTGTCTCCTAACTTGGCTGGCCAGCTCTCGTTGCTCGTGTCCCACTGCTTCCCATCTTGTAGCTCCTGCCAGCATCTCAGGTCTGCTGTTGTAGACTTTAACCCCCTGAGATAGCTGGTCCAGTGGTCCTTTGTCATCTGAGCACCTGCCGCCGTCACCGTCGTGTCTGGTCTCCCCTGTATCCTGCCGTGTTCCTGTCCTGTATGGGTGCTCTCCTGTTCCGCCTGTGTTTTCCCTGGTTCTGTACCTTGATGGTGTTACCCTGCCAGTTCCTGCCGTCTCCTGTGGTGCTATCATGAACGTTTAGACCCTCCTGATCCTGCTGTGTCTCCTATTGAATTAGTGTTTTACTGCCCTGCTTATGTTCTCCTATGTTCCTGTGTCCTGTCCTGTACCCGCGGCCTATCACCGCCAGGTAGCCACGTCAGGGGTAGGTGACTCTCTGTGGGTTCCCGCAGCCAAGTCCTATCACCGCTTCTTGCGCGGCTCTCTGGCTAAAGACCAGGGGCCCCTTAGACTCCACACGCCTGGCGTGGTCCTACAGCGACCACCTCGCCTGCGGTTGATCACAGAGGACCAACACCCGTAAATGTTCTGCGTCCGGCTTTCGGCGTACGTCTGACAGCGCCGCACCGTTACAATAAGTTATAAGTTCAGAAATACAAAATCATTCCTCTCACCTGGTACATATTCAAAATTCATAAAACAGAGCCAGACACATACACCGCCCTCGTGTTAACCATATGGAATAGAGAAAAGAGATGTACCGCTAATACCAGTTTATGTTGTAATCCATCAGACCACAGGACATGGTTCAGGTAATCCATATTCTTAGTCTGCTTGGCTTCAGCAAACTATTTGCGGGTTTTCTTCTGCATCGTCTTTAGAGGAGACTTCCTTCAGGGACAACAGCCATGCAGACCAATCTGATGTAGTGTACAGAATATAGTCTGAGCATTGACAGGCTGATCCTTCACCCCTTTACCCTCTGTAGCAATGCTGACAGCACTTGTACGTCTATTTTGAAAAGACAATGTCTGGATATGATGCTGAGCATGTGTACTCAAGCTCATTGGTTGACCATGGCGAGGAATGTTCTGAGTGGAACCTGTCTTGTTAAACCACTGCATGGTCTTGGCCACTATGCTGTAGCTCAGTTTCAGTATGTTGTCAATCTTCTTATAGCCTAGGCCATCTTTATGTAGAGCAACAATTCTTTTTGTCAGATCCTCAGAGAGCTCTTTGCCATGAGGTGCCATGTTGATCTTCCAGTGTCCAGTATGACAGAGTGTGGGAGCAATAACACCAAATTTAACACACTTGCTCCATATTCACAACTGAGGCCTTGTAACATTAACAAGTCACATGACACCATGGAGTGAAAATGGCAAATTGGGTACACTTTGTCTACTTTCACTTAAGGGTGTACTCACGTTTGTTGCCAGAGGTTTAGCCATTGATTGCTGTGTGTTGAGTTATTTTTAGGTCACAACAAATTTACACTGTTGGGAAGTGGCCTGACCATTATGGAGTAAGTGTTGGTGCCGAGTACCTCTAGAATCCTGTGTTAATCTTTCTCCATCTGACTTTTTTGCCTCTTTTTGTTGCTAATGTGGCTGTGGACATTGTCCTGTAATTACCCTGTATCCCGAAAATAAGACATCCCCTGAAAATAAAACCTAGTGCATTTTTTTAAGCAGTTCAGAGTTTGGCTGCTTATGCTGATATTTGTGATGAAATCACTACAGTATATTAATACATGTTGATTATTTGGTCAATTCTTGTTCATGGAAAGATAAGACACGCCTTTAGGAGCAAAAATTAATATAAGACACTGTCTTATTTTCGGGGAAACAGGGTACTTGGTGGCCAGAAATGTGATCTTGCTGACACATGAGGCTGTGACCTGGTGAGTGCCATTGTGGCCTAGCACTACCTGCAGATCCGCCAATCCCACACTTAGTGCAGAGCTGCAAATCTGGGGCTACTGCAGACAACACATCCCTACAAAATGATGCTCTTGGTCCGGTGGAGAGAGACCAAAGTGCACAATGAGCTGCGGCAAGCATACCTGGAGGGATTGAAATTTTCTTCCAAGTCCGAGACTTTGGTTATGGTATATATGGTGGCTAGTTTTACCACTGAGACGGGTGACATACTTACTACCCCTTTAGGATATTTGTGCTCAATTAGTAGATTATTATAAACACCTGTATTCCTCTTGTCTCCTGTGTTTAGAGGCAGAGTTTGAGGCCTTCCTGGATATACAGCCCCGACCCTGATTGTCTGCGATTGCTAAGGACGATTTGCCACTTCCGATTAGTGAGAGGGAAATCCAAAAACCTACAGGATGACTGGTGATGCAAAAAACGCCTGATCCAAAAGGGTTCCCTGCCAAATGGTATAAGTGGCATAAGGAACAAGGCAGCGCTCACCTGGAGTCCCTGTTTGTCCATGCGTCAGTTACTGGAGTACTGCCTCCGTCTTTTTTAGAAGTAGTGATTCACAAGCCACCGGTGGACCTCTGTAGCTCTTACAGGACCATATTGTTGCTAAATCTAGACACACAAATTTTGGTAAAAGTATTTGCCATGAGGCTGAACATGGTTATTCTATCTCTGGTGGGGTTAGACCAATCTGGCTTTATGCAAGAGAATAATACTAATATTAAATTGCAGAGGCTTTATACAAATCTGTAGGTGACACATTCTAACTTTGGGAGTAGCGTGATTGCTTCCCTCGATAACGACAAAGCTTTCGACTCTGTCGAATGGCATTTTATGTGGGCCATGCTCAGTCGCATGGAGGTACCTGATAATGTCTTGCAATAGCTACATTTATTATATTTAAAACCAACTGCTAGAATGCAGGTAACGGGTACATCTCTGGTCCATTTCTGTTGTGGCGGGAAACCCGGCAGGGATGTCCTCTATCACCACTGAAATTTGTATTGATTCCAGAATCTGGTAATGTGAAGATTGAGGGCTAAAAAGTAGCTGGTATCACAGAAAAACTCTCGTTATATGTGGAGGACATCTTGGCATTCTTGGGTAATCCTCATACGGTGCAAGAGGCTCTATTTCATAGGTCAGTGAGTTTGGAAGCTATTCTGGGCTTTGGGTTAATTGGGCAAAATCCAGCCTCTATCCACTGGATGATGTTTCCTATTGAGACATTACTCCCAGGTCTTCCCTTAGGGTAGTGGAACACTTTAATTACTTGGGGATGGTTGTTCATAAAGATGTTTAACAATTTACACCTTTCAACATCACACCAGTTGTTGAGCAAATCACTCTTAAACTCAAAGCATGGATGAATCTCTCCCTCTCACTGATAGGGAGGATAAAAATCTTTAAAATAATACTTCTTCTGTAGCTTTTGTATCTCTGTAGAGCATCCCCCGCATTATATTCCTTAGTCTCATTTTAAATCCTTGCCAGATCTTTATTATTATTATATTGTAATACAGTTATACTTTGCGTCTTGGCAGATGCAGGTTGACTGAAATAATCCTGTTGAAGGCAGCACTGGTAAGTTCTATGAGGCCCTAGCTAATTTGCCAAAACGGGAGGAAAGATACCAGATACCCCACTATACAACACTTATGAAAGCTATGGTGGGAGTGTGGAGGTCTTTTGCCCAGTTATACCATGCTCCTTTATGGAGAAATCCTAGGCTGGTTGACCTTTCTCGCTTGCAAGACTGTGAGTTCTGGCCTCAAAAAGGTCTTAAGCATCTTACCCAGCTTTACTCAGATGACATTTTTAAAACCTTTGCTGCCCTACAATCTGAATATGGTATACCTAGGACTGCCTTTCACCGCTACTTACAATTGAAGCATGCCCACGAGACACAATTTGGGAGGTTTCTATGTTCTATAAAACCCTAAAGACCAATAGACCTGTGCCGTTGGCTACTTCTTTTGAAAGGTAGAAAAGGTGTACTAGGGACACAGACAAACACGTCCATGGTCCAGAGCAGTGACTGCAGCATGATGGAGACAGAACCAAAGCAGGTGCATGGCCATGTCTGCAGTCCTGAACGAGAATGAATGATGTGAATGGTTGTCCGCACTATTTTCTGTTGTTTTTGTTTTGTTTTTAAATAGTCAAATGTTCCAATTTTTCTTAAAGGGGTTTTGCCACGATGTAATGTTGATGTGGGATCCTCCAAAATGGGTATTTCATCACTTTTCTAAATATATGTGATTACAAAAAGTGAAGTCTGTGAGAACTACAGCATTGCTCAGTCCCCCTTAGTTTCCTGAAAGTTTACATTAGACATGACCAGGAGCTGACAGGAGCTGATCTGGCCACGCTTGCGTGTTTGCACTTCTTATCTGATGACAGGGAACATGAAGAAGCTTGCAAGGGGCTGGGGAGAAAGTGCAGTGTAGGAGTCTGTCTGCTGTATAGATAATCCACTGGTTGTAATGCTATTATTTTAGTAAACTTTAGAGACGCTTCCTGCTTCCTCGGTCTCTGCTCACACCCCTCCCTCTCACCCCTGCAGCCGTTTATGACTCAGCATGCTTTGTTTATATTCTCTGCTGACTAGATAACAGGTAAGGAACTCACTTCGTGGCAAAACCCCTTTAAGTTTCCTACTTTGGATTTTTCCTGGCAAAGCTAATATTACAGTCTGTATCTAGTTTTCTGTATTGCTTGCTTGTTATTCCATGTTTTGCAATGGGATATTTTTATGTATATTATACGACCTGGATTACTGATTATGCTATATTTGACTTTTTTCTCATTTTGTGTCTCACTTATGAAACATTCATTTTAAGTGATGTTTGACTCGACTGTTTTTACATGTATTACTTCCCTTTTCATGTGTAAATGTTGCTTTGTTTATCGCAACGCCAAAAATAAACACTGTTAAAAAAAATTTACACTGTTATACAAGCTGTACAATGGCTACTTAAAATTGTATCAAAGTGTCATATCTTCTGTGTTGTCCCATGAAAAAATATAACACAGTCTTAGCCTCAGTGGATAGCTCACAAGACTTTGTGCAGACTGGTGTCTAATAGAAATGTGGGCTGGGACCTAGTTCAGTGCTGACTGCTTGTAGGAATGTACAGTACATGGGCTGACCTGAGTAAGCATGGGTCAAGCAGAGTTGGCAAAAAGAGGAAATAATGTGTAGGATTGGAGGGTAGCACTATGTCAGGTAGTGACCCTTATTCTTTTGCGGTAATGTGAATTTGGTTCCAAGTTGGGCTTAGGGCAGTTTTCGGTTTCTTAGTTTGGGTTTCAAGTGAAAGGGATATGGATACAGTACAAAAAATATACTTTGTGCCAGTACTAACATATATACTAGCTTGAACAAAATAACCTAAGGGTGTCAATAGTCAGACCCCTACTTATGTAATACTGAGGATAAGCCATCAATTTTAAAAGCCTAGATAATCCCTTAACTCACATCTGCCACACTCTCTAAGATAAGTACATATAAATGAAGAAAAAATAGGCTCACACTGGCCCACAGCAGAGTAGCGCAAACCGCCCCTATTCACTGTGGGCCCCTGGACATGTGGGGCTGCCTTGCAGGTAGAAAGACAGATAAAGAGAGGCAGAAAGCAAGAGGCAGAGTGCAAGAGTCATGTGCAGTTATGTACAGTAGCTGTGGGGTGGACCCCAAGAATCAACTCTAATGGTGGGTACCAAGAATTAACTATAATGGTGGTCCCCAAAAATCAACTTCACTAGTGGGCCCCAGGCACCGCAGTCTGACACTAAAGAAAACAAAGATATTCCAGAGGCACAGTTATGAGCGCACATACCTGCATCGATATATCTTTTATAAGATATACAAAAAAGCTCAGATTCAAATAAAAAAAAATATTGAGTACATAGAGGTGTCCTCTACATATGGTTTTTGTGCAAAAAAATGAGTACACAGAGGTTTCCTTCACATACGGTTTTTCGTGACATTGCAAGTGCTACTATGGTTAAGTCTTAATAACCACATGCACTTTAACAACTGGAGGAAGTGGTTCATATTTTGCAACATGAAACTGAGCACCAGGCTATGCTCTCTCTGCTGTCATCTAAATATGATATGCCCTCTTGCTATAGATTTGAAACAAGCATAATGGCGAGACCTATGAGGGGTTAAGTTTAGTATTTCTTCCATTCAAGTTAGAGTCCAATATCTGGAATGCAGACCATTGCAGAGCTGTAATCCTCTGTAGTGACATAATTTGAACAACACCAGACTATACATCAAGAAGACCATACATTTCGGAAAACAACAAGAGGAGAAACATTGAGATAAAAGTTGACTTCAATGGAGCAAAGTTAAAATTCTCTCTTGAACTCTCCAGCCACACTGTGGCAGCAAGCTTCGCTCATGCCTTTCTTTGCATCTTTAGAAGCTTGTAAAATCTTCTATCAATAGGGACTCCTGTTTGCCTACAACTGCTACTCTCTGCTCCCCAGCTCATTTTCTACATTTCGCCCAAACCTTTTTATCTGCCTGATTGGAAATCCCTACTGTAAACCCTTCAACTACATTTTATCAGCTGGAACTGTCTTCACCTTGCAGAAATCCTTATGACCTCTCACCAAGACCTCTTCACCCTAGACGATGCCTAATAATTTTTTTCAAGATCAGATGCTGAGACTTGCAAGTGGAAATTATTTCATGCTAAGTGCTATTTTTTGGTGTAAAATACTGGTGTATATTGAGGTGACATTGGCATTTGTGCAGTGTAGAATGCTCCACCATTACCAATGCGTATGAACTATACTAGAATTGAATAAAACTGTCAAATTATTCAACCCCCCACAGCAAATTACATTTGCAAAACATACAACCATCCACTGTTTGCAAAAAAAACCTAATTATAGGGGTGTTCGATATCCCAACATGCTGGTTTGTCTGTGGGAGTATGAGTAGAAATAGTAGAGAAACCTCATGCTTACCTCCCGGACGCTCCCATTTGACCCGGAAGTAAACAGTGCACGTCCATCGTTAACGTCAGGTACAGCCAATCATAGGCCACAACGTCACCTGTACATGATCTCTGTGGCCTGTAATTGGCTGCGGCTGTCAGGTATATGATGACCTTTTACTGCTTCAGCAGCGGTGAATGAACAGGAGGTAAGTATGAGGATTCTCTTCTATTTCTACTCATACCTGATAGATAAACAAGCATTACTCAGTCTCTGAACATCCCTTTAATAACTTCAAAATTTAAATGAAACCGTTTTTTTCCCCAAAATTTTACCTTTTTTATGATACTACAGTCTCAGAAATATTCAACCACTTCATGAAAAAAGGCCCTTTTAGTAGAGCCCTTAAATTTTTATTAGAACCTTTTCCCTGTTACGACCTATTGCAAGTGTGATAAATCCCCCAAACCCCACATTTGGCAACTTTCCCTAGAATATTCCCATTCCAAATTTTTTGGGTTTATGTGCTGTAACCACCTTTTTCAAAGATACTGTATGGGGTTTAAGTCTGGCAACTGTGATGGTAATTCCAAAAATTTCCCCAGGACCCCAAAACCCAAGCCTTGGTGGCTTTTGGAGTGTTTGGGTAGTTGTGTTAAAAAGGTCCAGTAAAAACTATGAGGGTTTACTTCAGAAATGAATGATACATTAGAATATTTTGAATATTCTGTATAGTGTGACATTCTGTTCCGGGAGTGCCTCATGTTCTTTAACCCCCTTACCGACTTTTCCCGTACTCATACGGCAATGTCGGTAGGGGGTTCCCCGCAAATTACGTATGATACGTCATGGCGACCCCGGGCCGCTCACAAGCAGTCGCGCAGATCGGGGGATGGAACCACCTGGATCATGCCGCATCCCCCACACCGGAGTGAGCTCCCCGGGGGAATTAATCCCTGATGTCGCGAATCGTGGTCCGACATCGCAGTGCGGGGGCAGGAGTGAGTCCTGTGCCCGCGATCCCCGGGCAGTAAGGCGCTTTGCGCCGGTACTGACCCCCTCCCAGACAGCCCGGACGCTAAAATGACGCCCCGGGTTGTCTGGTGAGTCACGATGCCCACAATGCATTGTGGGCAATGATTGCAGTTGCCATGGAGCCCAGATCCATAACCTGTGTGCTGATCTCTATTGCATAACGATTAACGATCGTTCTGAAAATTCCCCCGGGGAAAGTGAAAAAAGTGTGAAAAATTTTTAAAAAAAAGTGTAAAAAAGAAAAACCAAAAAACAAAAAATAAAATAAAAAATTACACGTCCTTTTCCCCTTTAAAAAACGAATCTCCCAAAAAAAAGATAAAAAATTAAATAAAGTACCCATATTTGGTATGCCCGTGCGTACGACCCCCCCCTATAAATTTTTGTTAATTAACCCTCGGTAAAACCCCGAAAAAAAAAAAACCCAAAAAAAAACGTCACAGAATTGCGATTTTTGTTCACCCGCACAAAAATGGAGTAAAAGTAATAAAAAAATTTCATACAACATCAAAGTATCCCAAATTTAAAAAGCATTCATCCTGAAAAAAAAAAAAAGCCCTTTACCAGTCTGTATAGGGAAAAATTAAAAAGTTGTGGCTATTAGAAAATAGCGATGCATAAATATTGTTTTACACAATAAAAAACTTTTTTTTTTCCAAAAAATTGTGTTTTTCAAAAAAAAAAAAATACAAAAATTAGGTATCACCGAAAACTTAACCCCAAGAGTAAAACAATTATCACAGATACTGCCGGTGAACGTTTTTAAAAAAAATAAAAAAAAAAACACTGCTAGGTTGCGTATTTTTTTCACCCTCCTTCCAAAAAAGGATTTTAAAAGCGATCAAAAAGTCTTGCCCCCCCAAAAATTTTCCCAAAATAAAAACGTAATCACCCCGAAAAAAAAAGCCCAAAACAGCTCCAAAAAACATAAAAAAAAAAATTTTTGGCTCTAAAATGCGGCGATGAAAAAACTGTTTTTTTTCAAATAAAAGTTTTATTGTTTTTAAAAAACAGTAAAAAAAATTAAAAAAATATAAAATGTGGGATCCTGTAATCGTACAACTGCGAGTAAAATAGATATCTTTATCCCCAAAAGGACCCCTGTAAAAAATAAAAAAAAAAAACTACCGGGTTGCTGTTTTTTGACAAAAGCCCCACAAAAACCTTAATTAAAAAAAAGGTAAAGCATCTTTTTCCCCCCCCCTAATGGTATAAAAAAAAACATAATCTCTCGTAAAAAAAAAAGCCCCCAAGCAGCTCTTTTTGCAAAAAATTAAAAAAGCTTGGCTGTCGAATAGGACAACTAAAAAAAGCAACTTTTTTTAAAACTGTTCTATTGTGTAAAAGTAAAAAACATAAAAAAATATATAAAATTTATATAAATTTTAATTGTACCACCCCCATAGAAAGTTATCCGTCATTTTTCCCCTATAGCAATACGTAAAAAACGAAGCCCAAAAAAATGGGGGAACTGGTTTCCCCCCTCCATTTCATGGCCCCAAAGCTAAAAAAAATACGGAAACCCTGTGCCCCAAAATGCAAAAAAAACCTTAATGAGTCCTGAGGGTGTGAAAACCAAAAGGGGGAATTCTGGAAGGTTTCAAGTTCTAGTACTTTGGGGGCTTTTTCAAGCGAATGGCCCCCCCAATTCGTGCGCCCAAAAACCAAATAGCATCCTCCCTTGTACCCCCCGCCCTGCGCCCAAAAAGCAGTTTAACACCCAATGTGGGTATTGGCCGAACTTGAAAAAATTTCGAAAAAACAATTTTTTGGGGCTTTTTTCCAAATTCCTTGTTAAAAATTAAACATTTTCAGCTAAAATTGCAGATTTTTTGGAAAAAAAATTTTTTTTTTTTTTTTAGAGCCAAAAGCTAAAAAAATTTGTGAATCACCCGTGGGGGCGATATACTCACGCATCTCGGATTTAAATTTGTAAGAGGTGTAGTTTCCAATATGGGGTCTTTTAGAGGTGTTTTTTAAATTTTTGGAAAACCTTAGGGTGTCCGAAAAACCCGAAAAGGGGCCCAAAAAAAATATATGAAAATGAACCCCCGGTCCAGTAGGGGCTCCTCCCATTTGGGGTTTTTGGGTTTAGCCAAATAAAAGCATAGGGCCCCCATATGGGATATCCTTTAAAAAGGCAGAAACTGGGGAATCAATATTAAGTTGCATTTCCCGATCACATTTCCGTTTCTTGTCAAAAAGTATAAAAAATTTAAAATCTAAAAAAAAAATGAAATTTTGAAAAATTTTACTTCCACTTTGCTTTTAATTCCTTGAAAAAACCCCAATGGGTTAATAAAATTTCCCAAAGCGGGTTTTTAATACTTTAAGGGGTGTAGTTTTTTTAGATGAGGTTTTTATGGGGATCTAACATACAGGGCAATCAAAAATACGTTAGAATGGACGGGCCTAAAAAATTTATATTGCAAATTTTTTCAAATTTTTACTACTAAATTTCTAACCCCTAAAGTCTAAAAAAAAAAAAAAAAAAAAAGTTAAAAAAAAATGCCCAAAATACGAAACATATGGGGAATGCTAGTTATAAACTATTTGAGTGAAATACTATCGTCGACTGAGAAAAAAATTTTAAGTTTGAAATTTTTAAATTTTTTCACATTTTTTCACGATAATTTTTTTTTTTTCACAAAAAAACAAGCATTTTTTGGACCAAAAAATTTTCTATTTTTAAAAACAAAAAGTGTCAAAAGAGGAAAACAGTTCGAATCATGGGGTAGGTTTAAATTTTCCCAAAATTTATTCTCCCTAAAGAGACACAGACGATTTTTAAAAAAAGGGCCACTGTCAGAAAAAGGGCCAAAAATGGCTCCCGGCGGAAGGGGTTTAAGGGGTTGTCTCAGGCTTGATTCACTCACCCGTTTCCCCTTTTTTGGTTTCATTTTTGAATTTAAGGGGCCATGTTTTTTTTCTTTACTGGGCTGCATAAAGCCAGGTCGTAGTACCCGCAACCGGGGCTGGCCCCTCCTACCCCGAATAGATCAAACAGGTCTTTTAGCAAAGCACCTGAGGGGCTGATCCCGTCCATAAAAGGGGGGGGATTCTAAGGATTAGGGAAGGAAAAAATTTGGGTTTTTAAGGGAAAATTTATTGCAAAATTGATTTGTTTTTGACCCTTTAAACTAAAAAGCAACCCTTGTAGGGGGCCCAAAAACCCCTTTAAGGGCACCCGCGGGGCCTCCGGGACTAGCACACATGCACCTAGTCAGCAGGGTTAGCTGCCGCTTAAAATCCCCTTTTTACCCCAAAAACCCACCCCCTAACTAACCCCCAACGCCCCAAAAAATGTACATTATTTTGGCAGGTGAAATTTTGTTCATTGGGGGGCTCCAGGCCCAAACCCCTTTTTCCAGAAAGGTGGCCTCTGGGAAGACGCAACATGAAAAACTTTTCCCGCGGCAGGCCATCTTTTGAAATTTTGGGTTATGGTCATTAAAAAGATGGAAGACTTTTCCCAAAATTTATACATTACAGAAAAAAACAAATGTTTAAACACACAAAACCCCTACAAAAAAACTTTAAAATAAAGTATATATACACTTTTTACACACGGGGCCCTCAGGGTTTTAAAAACTGTCTAGGTCTAAGACTTTCTTTAGTCCCCATAGAAAACCAATAAGAGCCCCCCCTTTTCTTTTCATATAGTGCTTTTGAAAAAGGAAAAGGGGGCTCAGTTTGGTTGCGGGGGCCCAAAAAGGGAAAATTTTAGATCCCCCATTATTTTAAAAATTCCCCCCAAAAAAATTTTTAAAAAAACCCAAAAAACCCCAACAACCCCAAAACCCCCAAATCACCCCCCCCCCCCCCAATAAAAACAAAAATTTTTCCAAAAAAAAAAAAAAAAAAAAAAAAAAAAAAAAAAAAAAAAAAAAAAAAAAAAAAATGATATTAGTGAAAAATTTTTTTTTTTTTTTTTTTTTTTTTTTTTGTTTGTAATATTTAACATAGAATTGTAATAGTGTTCAATAAATTGCAACCTTATCACTGCAGGGTAGAGTGGGAACCCGCAGCTCACTCTCCAGTCACTAGATGGCGCAGGTACACTGAAAGAGCAAGCAGTAATGACAAGAACCCCGGGAAACCCCCCAAATTTAGGTTTTGTAGCCCGTTGTCACAGGAAGGGGAGAAGGAACCCCAAACCTGAGAAAGCCCGCTAGAGAGTATCGCAAGGAAGCCGGGGTAACTGGAGAGTGAGCAACATTAGTATTAGGCTACGACTACACAGCAATGTTAAAAAGCTGTGCAAAATCTGGCACTGAATGTAATTTTGGGAAACCAATGGGAAACCTTTCGGAAAAAAACCAGCAAAGGTTTTTAAAAACCGCCCGAATCTGGGGGATTTTAAAACCAAACCCGAAAAAAATCTGTAAAAAGTGGACCACAGCTGGATTTTTTATTTTCCCGTTTTTCATCAGAACTGGAAAATAGTTGGATTTTTGGCGGATTTTTAAAAAACTGAATTTCTGAAAATTTTACCCAGAAATTTGGGGCTGTGTAGATTAGCCTAAGGGTTTTTTTCCAAAAGTTTTATTTGGATGTGAAAAATTTTGCCCCAAATCGGCAACAAAACCTCATAAAGAAAATTTCCTTTTAAAAGCAAACACTTTTTTAGGCCCAAAGGTTTTTTAAAAGGGTTTTTTAACCAAAGGGTTTTTCCCAAAATGTTTCTTTCTGAAAACTGTGCCGAAAAAAGTGCAAAAAAAACACTTCAAAAAAAAAGTTAAAAAAAACCAAAACCAAAGGTTTTTAAAGAGGTTTTTAAGTTCTTTATGGGTTTTCCCCATGGGAATTTTTTAAACATTGCAAAAGGTTCAAGGGGAAATTTACATGACACCCCTTTTTTTTTCAAACCCAAAAAAAAAAGAGGGCCAAACGCCTAAAACTTTCCTTTAAAAAAATTTTTTTCATGTGAAACAAAATTTTCCAAAGGGGTCCGTGTGGGGAAGAGGGGGGTCTCTTTCCAACAGGCGTGCGGCCAAAGACAGATTGTTGCTTTGGGCTGTATGGCCCCTATTAAAACTATAAAAAATCATATTTCTTTAGGGGAAACCCCCCGTTGACAAAATTTTTTTTAAAAAAAATAAGATAAAACCCAAGGGAAAAACCCTTCATTTATTTTTAAAAAAAACAAGTGTGAGGACTCTGCCCTTCACAAAATTACATAGGGGGGTTTAAAATTGGCAGGATGGAGTCAGACAAGGCATATGCAGAAGCCAACAGGTTGGGAGACCGTCTCCCCTCAGTACCAGTGGGTGCATTGTTAAATCACCTACCCTGGTTCAATTAGAGAAAATCTTTTCTAGAAGAAGAAATTTGGGAAAGGGGAAAATCCCCTCTGTGCAATGTGGGGGCCTCATATGGGAAAACCAAGCTGGCAAAAAAACAAACCCTTTTCCCCTAAAGCTCGGGGAAAAAAAAATTGGGTAAATCAGGCTCCCAGATAGGGGAGAATTTTTGAACACATCATAACCTTTCCGAAAAATGTTTAAGGGTTTTAAAGTCGTCTGAGGCCCTTTTTAGGTAGAGATTATTTGCCAGACACCAACAAAATGGAGGGACACTGTCCCAATTTATAAACGGACTATGTCACATACACATACCAGGGACTTGATTGGGGGGTACTGTTTTAAAGGAGTTATTTATTTCCCCTTTGCACCCCACCTTCCCCTCAGGGGGCAAAATAAATATAAAACCCCACCCCAAAAACCGTTTCCGCCCCCCAATAATAAATAAGCTGCCACCCCCTTCCCCCAATAAACAAAAAGCAAAAGGAAATCAAAAGGGAAGGGCTCTGTCCAAAAATACACTTAAAATGTTTTTCAGGGTTACCCACTGCTTCCAGCAGCTTAAAGGGGTTTTGCCACGAAGAAAAATAGGGCGGGGGAAGCTTGCAAATGAAATAACAAACTTTTTTCACCATTTCATCATTTTTTAAAAATTCTGCACCATTTTTTTTTAGTTGCCCCTTAGGATCCATTTTTACATCGCTCCAGGGGATAGACCAGGGCTGAGAGCTCCTCCCCTGGCGCACATACCAAAATCACCTCTCCTCTCAGGCACTATATTTTTTCAAACCCCAGGTTTGTCTTCTCCCTCCCGTCTTCTTAGTCCTTTATTAGTAAAAACGTGAAATAAAAAAAAAAAAAACCAAACAGTTTGTGCATGAAAAAAGAAAAAAAAAAACACAGGTTTGGGTTTCCCGCAGGGATTTGAAAAAGAGGACCCTTGTGCTGAAGGGAAAAAAATTTACCCCTCAGCTACTACAAAGCTTTATCATAAACGACCTTTTTTGGTACAGTGAGGAAAGGCATGGGGATGTCATCCTGCAGGGGCAATGATATCAATTCAAACAAATCACACACCCGCCCCCTTCTGACCCCACCTGAAAGCTGGGGGCAGGAGGGATGAAAAGAGATTTGTAGCAAAACCCCCTTTTAAGGGGTTAAAAAAACCCTTTTTCAAGGTAATGGGTTTTTTTTTAAGCAACAAGAATAAATTATTAATTGTAATATTTTTAATACTAAAAAAGGTACAGTGCTTAATAAAAAATAAAATAACATGAATATGACATACGTTAGAAAAACAGTTATAAAAACAAAGGGGGGAAAATTTAGAAAGTCCTTACCTTACAGTGGTGGGTTTTCAATCCAGGGGCAGGGAAGAGGAAATGGGACACAGCTCAATCCAAAAATTGAACCCCAAATTGTACAAAAAACCGAAAAGGGAAAATTTGGTCTTATGACCACCCAGCCATCTCAGGTTTTCACAACCCCCCATCAGCTAATTATATAATTGGCTGCACCCACTGACTGAAAAATTTTTTATGAAGTGGGTGGACCCTTATCTTAATGGGTTGTTGCTTACTACCCCACAAAGGCATTCACGGGCTGTGCTTCATGTTAAACAGGTCAATGAACTCTGAACTTTTTGTGGCTAGTCTTGTCATAGGTCACACTGGACGATACGGTTTTGGCCTTTTTAAAAAGTATAATGACACTTGTATATACAAAAAGGGAAATAAAATTTTACAAAAATATGATGATGCTATGCAGCCCTGGGTTATATAAAAAAGCGGGGGTAATAAAATTGTCTAAAGGATTTGTGTGATGCCCCACAGTTATGGCTAAAACCCCTTTGCAAAGGGGGGTGGAAAGTTACGACTACAGAAAGGTATACTGCAAACTGCATGGCTGAATAACAATATGAATAACAAAATGCTTACATACTACAGTTCATGACAGCTACAAACAGACCTATGAAATATCATCAGCCCTGCCCTTTTTGCTCCAGACTATGGGTTATTTCCCGGCTAATTGTGGGCGGGGCATTCACTGCTTTTTTTGCGTTTAATACTCCAAAATATGCCACAATTACGGTTTTTCATAGCTCTAAAAAGGAGCTATGAATTAGTCTTTCTCCCCCGGGTGGACAGCGCGTACTTTAAAACCCGACAATTTGGGGGCCATACGACATGCCCAAATACTCTGTGAACTACCCTAAAATTATGGTCCCCCCTCCCCCTTGATAATTACACACAAAAAAACCTACACATATTAGGTATTACCAACTGTTATAACCTGTAGAATTATTAACGGGTTTATACAGTGTGAAATTTTGAATGGTTAAAAAAAAAAAAGAAAAAACAAATGCAGAAAACCCCTTTTTTTAAACGGCAAAAAAAATTATAAAAAAAGTCTTCATACAACTGGGGGCACCAAAAAATTTAAAAAGTTAATACTGAATGCAGGGGGGCATGAACTAAAAAAAATAGCGGGTCATGGGGCCCCTTTCGGGCCTGGTGCTTAATTTAAAGGGGGTTTACTTGACTACTCTGTCGGGCTGTGGGTGGCTCTACGAATGTTTTGCATATTAAAATTTCTAGGACAGTTACTCTGACAGTGCTAGAGATTGTATGTTTTGCTTTGCAGTACTCACAGCACATGCACCTTTGCTTTTTGAAATAAACTTGTTAAATATAAATTTAACTGCTTTGTTTCAGTTTCAGTGGGGTGACATCATCCCTGCTCTCAGCTAATCAATAACAGACGCCCTCCTCACAATCAGTAACAAAAACGCCCCCCTTTGGGATGCAGGGAAACCCTAGAAACCTGTGTGCAAATTAGAGCACATAAAAAACACTTTATCTCATGCTAGAGTAAATTTTTATCTATTGAACAAAGTATTTAGAAAAAACTTCATTTAACTGTCCTTTATGTTAAAGCTAATTGTTTTTTAGTAAAAAACCTTGTTTTCCCCCTGGCTTTACGTTTTCGGTTTTGAAAGCCACTGTAAACCGGGTGCCCAAAAAATTATCACGGACCTCTATGGAAAACCCTTTCAAAGTCCCCCTGCACAGATTTTTTTTCGGACTTTTTTTTAGACCCCGGCGGTTACGAAAAACAATTTTAACATGTTCATTCTTCCGCCCAGTTTTCGGGCGGAACATGACCATGCCGATGCGAAGGGGGAGGGCTTTTCTCCACAAACCGCAGAGAAAAACCGCCCCCCTGTGGCTGTGTAAACGGCCCTAAAACAGAGCAAATACCGGTCTTTGCTCTGTGCTGTATAAAGAGACCCTAAGGTTTCTACAGCTGGAGATGAGTTCCTGTTTACATGTTGTCCTTGCTCTCTGTTGCCCCTATATGTTGCAATACCATCATAGGCTTTAATAAACCAGGCACAGTCTATTTTTGACTACATTTGGCCTGTGTACTCTGGTATGCGTTAATTTGTGGGATAGAATAGTGCAGACTACTCTGCTCTACTGCAAACCACACTCACATGTGCCAGAAAAATTGTGGTAAAGGGGGCAGCAACAAGCAAACTTACAGGGGAAAAACGCGGCGACCATCACTAGGGATTAGTACATTTTTTTTTAAATCCAAATGCTTCAAAAACCCGATCTTAAAAAAACAGGGAGTTCCCCCACTATAGGCTTTAAGGGAACCAGTAGGG
>JAODAL010012948.1:0-93275 GCA_025379985.1 Phyllomedusa bahiana | reverse complement strand
TTAAAATTTTTCAATTTCCAGCCCCTAAATGAACCTTTTTAAAAAAGTATATGTTTTTAAAATTCCGGAAAAACATTTAATGGGGGGAAAATGCTAGGAAAAAAATCAAATTTTAAAAATTGAAAAAAGAGAAAGTTCAAAATCCCAAAAAACTGGAGCCAGCATGAATAATTCACTCCTTGGTGTTATAAGTCAGATCATAATGTGCATTTCTTGCCATTTAATAGTGGATCTATCAGATGAAATATGGAAATTAAATATTTAAAATAACTTCCATATGAACGATATGAGACCCTAAATGATTAAAGGAAGATATGAAATGAAAAAAAAGCCACTCGGTGTAAGGGGTAATTTTAATTCAAATCTCCACTGCTTATGTTAATTAAAAACCATTTACAATTTTTAAATGCCTAGCAAAAGGAACTATAATTTATTGGAGATTTTTTTAAAAGAAAAAATTTAAAAATTGAATGGCGCGGTTTTTAAATGCCAAACCTGAAAATTTTTGTACCTGATTTTATTTTGAAAATTTCCAGTAGAAAAACATGGAAGATTTTATTAAGAGCATAAAAAAAACCAACAGAGCACTTTTTTGGGGATAGCGAATAAAAAATTTTTTTAAAAATGAACCCGAATTTCCTGGCGTTTTGGGAAACGAATCGTCTTTTTTTCAAAAAATGGCCACGAGCACAGGGCGTGACAGGGGGCAAAGAACTTGGGAGAAAAAAAGAACACCTTCAATCCATGACATCAGTCAAACACAGCCCCTAGCTTTGTGATGCACAGCCTAAAATAGGGCCCGCCATTTTACATTCTGCCCTTTTCCACTGTGCTCTTTGTACACGGATCCTTGCACACACCCAATTGCACCTGTGTCAAATACCCTGATTTTTTTAGTTTCTGGGGTGAATACCTTTCAAAATCACAGTGTGTGTCAATACACACATGTTTCCCGAATCGCATTTTTTTTTTTTGGCATAAAGCTCTTTTGCCAAAAAATTAGTTTTTTCCACTTATTTTTGGGGAACTATCTTTTAAAAAACAGTGTGTGTATTTTTACTCAACTCTCCTTACAGCAGTTCAGTCTTTTGGGATATTGCTCTCTGGCCAAAAAGTTTTTTTTTCACTTATTGGCCATTAACCACAAAGTATGAAGTAGGAGATCTGGGGAAAAAACAAAATTGTGTTTTGGGAAAAATTTAATTAACTTGAAATTTTGTCATTTAAACCTGCTTATTCTGGCTTATGGTTAGGGGCCGTCCCTTTATTAGATCCACTGCTATCTTGCTTCTCCGGGAAATGGCTGGGGCCCACCAACCAACTCCAATCAAATGGGAAAGTTTGAATCAAAGAAACAAGTTAATCTGAGCTTTTTACAGAAAACTACTTCTCAAACCAAAATTTAGCTAGTTTGACATGCAAATAATGCATAAAAGTTGAACAACAGTGCCCAAAAGAAGCAAATTTACTAAACATAAACTGCTATAATTAAATTTTAGTGCTTTTTTTAGACTGCTAGTCAAAAGTTTATACTTTTTGGTAATTTTAAACATATAATCCATGGCTGTTTTTCATTTGGAAATCCATGCAGAAAATCATACGATATATTTAATGGGAATTCACACCAGAAAATCCATTGTCAAATTGGATACAGACTACCCCTTTCAAATTAGGAAATTATTCCCAAAAATTTGTAAAGAAAACCTGCACAAAAGACAAGGGCCCTTACTATGAAAATTATCAGAACTTAAATTTCTTTGTTGCCCATTAAACCCAATCGGGCTCAGCTTTTATTTTTCTAGAGCACTATATGAAATGAAAGTTGAGCTCTGATTAGTTGTTATGGGCAAGAAACACAATCCAATATCAGCAGCACTCTAATAGCACTAAAAAAAAAGTCAAAAGGGAAAATGAATTATTGGAAAGGCATTTCTGCTTCTTTAGGTACATGAAAATTTGAGGTTCTTAGGGCATGTCCCCACGGCAGATGACAAATACCGGTCGGTTTATCCGACCCCGTATTTTCCTGTTTAGTGCCGGGCCCCCCGGCTGCGGAGGGGGGCCTTTTCTCCGCATGAGCAGAGAAAAACCCTCTCCCTTCACATTGACATGGACATTTCGTCCAAAACCAGACGGGAAAAATGTGCATTTAAAAGTTTTTCGTGCAGAAAACCCGTGAGTGGGGACTGCTGCAGGGATTTCCATAGAACCCGTTATATTGTTTGTGGCCCCTTTTTTGACGATCTGCAAAACCGCAAACCCTCTGAAAAACCGGCCACAAACCCGTGCCGTGGGGACATGCCCTTAATGTACGTTTTTGATCAGTAATAAGCCCACCCGCCGTCGACGAGGCAACCTCAATACAGATGGGAACCTACTCTTTATGTTACCTCTTTTGGTGCCTGTTCAGACCTTCACATTTCAAGGAGAGAAGGTCCCAGCTCCAAGCTACTCTACATTTATTTAAAAACCTGTGCAGATGGACAGAGTGCAAAATGGGGGCAGCCACTGCCCCACACAAACAGTCTAAAAAAAATGTAATAAGCAGGTGGGCTTATTACAGTTTTGATAAAAAATGTACACTAAGATCCTCAAATTTTCATGTATCTAAAGCAGCAATGCTTTTCCAATAATTCCTACGTTCCTAATTACTGTTTTTTAGTGCTAGTAGAGTGCTGCTGATATTGGATTGTGTTTGTATTTTACTGCTAATTTTTTCATGGAAAGTTTTTGGATGTGCAAACCAAACATTGTTTTTTTAGACTTTTTGTATGGGGGAGTGGCTGAACCCACTTTGTTTTTTTGCACTCCGCCCATCTGCACAGATGTTTAAATCAATGCAGAGTGGAGACTTGCTCTGTCAAGGCGACTCATCTGTGGACCAGTATGCCATTCAGTTCTGCACCCTGGTCTCTGAGCGTGCATGGAACAACGAGGCTCTTGTTGTAGCCTTCTAGCGGGGCCTCAATGGACGCATCTAGGAGGAGTTGGCTGATCGTGACCTACCTACCACCTTGGATGACCTCATCACTCTGGATACCTGGATAGACATTTGCTTTGCTGTAAGAGAGCTAGAGCTTCACCAGCAGTCTTCATCCTCCCAGCCTTGCAAGCCTTGTACCTGTAACACCAAGTTTTTCTCACCAGGCATCTACGTTCCCACAAGATGAGCCCATGGAGGTCAACCATACTCATCTCATGGGGAGATCTTGAAGGATATTGTCCAGTTCTGTACCCAGCCTATGTCTCTGAAAGTTGGAAGTTCGCACCAGTAGAAGATTTCCTTCTATGTCCTGCCTAGTTCGTCTGTTCCAGTCCTGCTTGGTTTTCCGTGGTTCCAGCTTCCCGGCCTGTCCTTGGATTTGAAAACAGGTGAGGTTGTCCAAAGGGGCGAACATTGCCACGCACACTGCCTCAAACCCACCCATCTGGAGCAGTCCTGCCCACCCGTTTCTCTGCCCATTGCTACTGTCCTTCCTGTTGAGGTGCCCCTTGCATTAGAAGATCCTCGGGACTGTGAAGTCATCTCTGAACCCCGCCCACCTCTCCACCTACCTACCATTTGTGTTTCTGCCCACCAAGTTCAAGAAGTCATGCAGGACTTTCAGGACATCTCCCCTGAAGACAGTTTTTGGGATACCTAGGAAGAGGTGGATACCCCACGTTCTTTTCGGGGTACCGGATTTGACCAGAGGGGAGGGCTTAAGGGGTGATATTGTCACAGTCCATGCCACAGGTCCTGTGCTGAGCCATGTCCCGGCCACTGCTGCGGTGTTCTCTGATGTCCCTGCGCTATACTTACCTTTCCCAGCTCCTGTCTCTTCTCCGGTGGCGTCCTCCACCACTCAGTATAACTTACCAGTACACGTTCCTGCTCCAGCTTGCACCCGTGCGCTCTGGCAGCCTGTGCATGCATGAGTGCCCTCTAGGGCAACCAGCGTGGCAGTGCATGAATATTTAAAGTGACAGTACTCAATTACCTGCTAATTAACCTGTGACCCGGTTTGTATATAAGGAACTTCCGGCCCTTGCTCCTGGACAGTTCCTTGTTGTCCACTCCATAGAACTTGACCCCTGATTGCTGTCTTGCTGCTGAACCTGCGTTGCCTGTGCTGTATACCTGCTGCTGCACTAGTCCGTTTACCTGCTGCATATCTGCCGCTTTACCTAGTCCGTTATTGTCCTGGGACTGTGCTACCTGCCAGGGGCGTAACTACCGGGGTAGCAGACATATCAGCTGCAGCAGGGCACGGGCTCTTAGGGGGCTCGGCGCAGCTGCTACTGTGACCGCTACCCCAGTAATGCCGGTGGGCGGGGAGCTGAGGGGCCCTCCAGCCCGAGCGTTCAGAGGCAGCGCGGCCCGGAGATAGCAGAGCGGAGCGCTGCCGCCGCTCTGCTACTTCCCCTGCCAGCTCTCTGTGATCACATGGGCAGCACGGTGATGTCACATAATCGCACCGCATGCGATGAGCAGAGAAGCTGGAGCGCAGCGCATCGGGGGAGCGTGGAGTGAAGTAAGAAAGTTTATTATTTTACCTGCCCTATAGCCTGCATAAATAGCCCCCCTGCCTGCCTATATACCCCCCAACCTACCTTTATACCACCAACCTGCCTGCATAGCCCCCCAGCCTGCCTACATAGTCCCCAGCCTGCCTATATATACCCCCAGCCTGCCTATTTACCCCCCAGCCAACATATATACCCCCCTGCCTGCATAGCCCCCAGTCGGTCTATCTACCCCCCAGCCTGCCTATATACCTCTCAGCCTACCTATATACCTCCCAGCCTGCCTGCATAGCCCCCCAGCCTGCCTATATAGCCCCCCAGCCTGCCTATATACCCCCCAGCCTACCTATATATACCCCCCAGCCTGCCTATATATACCCCCCAGCCTGCCTATATATACCCCCCAGCCTGCCTATATACCCCCCAGCCTGCCTATATACCACCCAGCCTACCTATATATCCCCAGCCTACCTATATATCCCCAGCCTGCCTATATACCCCCCAGCCTGCCTGGACAGCTCCCCAGCCTGCCTATATACCCCTCAGCCTGCCTGCATATCCCCCCAGCCTGCCTATATACTCCCAGCCTGCCTGCATAGCCCCCCAGTCTACCTGTATACCCACCAGCCTGCCTATATATACCTCCCCGCCTGCCTTAATAGCCCCCCCTCCTGCCTTCTTATCCCTCTGCCTGCCTATATACCCCACAGCCTGCCTATATAACCCCCAGCCTGCCTGCATAGCCCCCCAGCCTACCTATATACCCCCCAGCCTGCCTATATAGCATCCCCCAAGCCTGCCTACAAACCCCCCCTAAGCCTGCCTACATAGCCACCAGCCTGCCTACATAGTCCCTCCAAGTCTGCCTATTTAGTCCCCCCCAAGCCTGCCTATATAGCCCCCTAAAGCATGCCTGTATAGCCCCCTAAAGCCTGCCTATATAGCTCTATAAGTCTGCCTGCCTGAATAGCCCTATAGCCCCCGTGAAGCCTGTCTGCCTATATAGCCCCTATGGCCTCCTAAAGCTTTCCTACCTATATAGCCCCCTAAGCCTGCCTGTCTACTTATATGGTGCCCCCTTTAGCTACCTAAACCCTGCCTACCTACCTATATGGCCCATATAGCCCACCTAACCCGTGTCTATCTGTATGGCTCCTTATAGTTACCTAAACCCTGCCTGTCTACCTATTTAGGCCGCTATAGCTACTTAAACCCTACATGCCTACCTTTATGGCCCCTATAGCCTACCTAAACCCTACCTGTCTACTTATGTGGGGCCCACCTATAGCCTAGCTACCTGGGGACCACCTTCAGCATACCTACCTACCTGGGGCCTAAATACTGCCTACCTAGTACCAATCTACCTACCTGTAGCCTACCTACCTAATTGAGACCTGCCTACCTAGCATCTACCTACCTACCTGGGGCCTAGTTACTGCCTACCTACCTACCAACCTATCTAATGGAGGCCTATCAGTTTATATGATTCTGAGGGGTACAGGCCATAGCTGTAACACAATCTCCAGGGGGTGTATCCTCTGTTCCTTCCCTTCTCTCTTGGAGACTGGGCCTCTAAGCTATGGCCTGTACCTGCTCTCCCACTCATGGGAAGTTTGTACAGACCTTGGGGCAGGGAGTGAGGTGTGTCCAAATCTGTGTGTTCAAATCTACAGGGACAAGTAGTGGCCATAAGAAGTCATCATGGTGGTCTGGATCGGATGCAGAACAAAAGGGAAAGTCCACAACTCGTCAGAGAAACGTCACCTGTGAGTCACAAGATGTAACTGCGCTATAATCACTTATGTTATGTTATGTATAACTGCACATATGTCTGCAGAGCCTGTGTACACTGGTGTCTACCACTATATGGTGACTGTATGGAGGTAATATACAGTTTGTAGGGCACCTGTGTACATTGGTATATACCATTATATGGCACTAATATTGATCTTTATTCAGTAATAATGTAGGGGTATTATTCAGTCACTATATGGTGATAATTTGTGGTTGTGTTCTGGCGGTATAATCAGGTACTTATGTAGTAGTGTTATTGGTAATGTTGGACTGGGTATAGTCGGGTTTGTTTGGTAGCAGTATGATAGGGATGTCTAAGGTGAGGTTATCAGTTATGTAGCAACTGCATGACTTAAGAGGTCCCGGTAATTGTTTATGGTCGGTGAGGGGTGGGGGGGGGGACATCCAAAAGTTTGCTATGGGGCCCATACTTCTCTAGTTACGCCCGTGCTACCTGCCTACGGTTATACCTGTTGTGTCCTGTTATTTGGACCAGCACCTGCTATCCTGTCCTGCACTGCGGCTACCTCTGCGAGTTACACCATCTATCCTCGCAGGGGCCCAGAGGATTTGCATACCCGGCATTCTATTTCCCTCTAGAACATGGCATAAATATATTCTAATATAAACTAATGGATTGTAAATTTCATGATATCTTACATTTTTATATGCAAAAACAAGGATAATGACTGCAAGCTGTGCCTCATTGCTTTTGTATCTTGATAATTATTGTGTGTTTTAATCACTACAAGTTTTTAAAGAAATATGAAATGACTTACAATAGGCCATTCTTAAATATCAAGGTAAACCTTGTTACAGGTTTGCAAAGGAGCCTTTTCCCAAATTTTAGTTCACTGGTAACCTACCATTGTCTGCAACACAGTTTTTATATGTTTGTAAAATGTTACCTTCTTTTACTTTTCTAATCTAATATCATTTCATATTACTAAAGGTTCTTCAATTAAGCAAATATAATATAACCCAAATGATATTTTAGCATGTATATGTTCAAAATTTCTGTTTTGTTTGAACAAAAATCTAGAACTACTGTTTGGATGATTAGACTGGATAAGAAAACAATTAACAAAGGTGACTGACCTATATTGATTAAATTTATTCTTATCTGAGACCGCACAATTTATATAGAAGACGTGGATGTCCGAATTTAGGTGCATCCTAAACTATGCTGCTTTCATATTATTGTTAAATTCTAATCAATAGGTAATTAATGAGTTAACTGCAAAAAAAAATTGCCTTTAGTAGTAATGATTGCTTTCTAACCAGACTTTTCTTCTGGTGGATATTTGGAACTTATTAGTCAGAACTATCATCATTTTATAGGCAATCATCTTGGTTATCTCATGCATAAATTCCACTTGCAACTATTTAGCATCTGCATAGTTCTGCAGATTCTTGTCATATAACTGCATTGTTACAGTTTTGCTCCGATTGATGGACCAATCTTTTTCTTTATACTACAAATTACAAGTTCTCACATTCTCTAATAGCTCATTGTGTTATTAGGTTAATTCCCAAGAAAAAGTTCACTGGTTCAAATCAAGGAGCAGCCATGAAGAAGATTTCCTGAAAAAAAAGAGAAACCACATCATCCAGCTCATCGATAGTGGTCTCTGGGCCAAGAAAATTGTCAAACTGCATCATGTGAGTGCCATGACAGCTGGAAGAATATGAAATTAAGTTTATTCCAAAGCCAATAGGTGACGTCAAGGCAAAATATTAGAGTAAACAAGTCGGCTTATCACAAGGTTTAACAGTTTTAAAGTGACAAACACGACAGTGGAGGTGGCTCGTATGCTTCATAATAGTAATACCACAGATGTCCATGCAAGCACCGGGCAACACACATTACACAAGTCTGGAATGGTGGCCTAAAAAAGGTGAAGAAGCCTCGACTTCAATGTCATCATAAGAAGCGTCGGCTCCAGTTTACAAAAAAGTATGAAAAGTGGACAGTAGAAGTTTGGAAATGGGTAATTTGAAGCAATAGACTGGACTCTGGTGGGTGCAAATTGGTCTGGAATAATCAAGGGAAAAGGGGCTAATGGATGGAGAAATTGAAGGAACTGCCAAGTTCTGTTTATGAAGCCTGATGATATAGGGTTTGTTTCACAGCCAAAGGCATTGGATAATTGACCAGGATCAATGGTGATCTCAAAGCTGAGCCATATGTGAGTATCCTAAAAGATGAGTTACTTCGTATACTTGAGTACTATGGGTATTAAAAGGACAACATAGTGTTCAGGCAGGACAACAACCTGAAGCATACATCAAGATTGGCAAAAAAGTGGTTCAATGACAATGAAGCAGCATTGCTGGATTGGCTCTTACAGTCCACAGGTCTCAATCCAATCAAACACTTGGGAGTAGAGTTGAAGAAAAAGCTGAATTCTTAACCCAAGTGAGTCGACCAGTCTGCACCAACATTGGGAACATGTAGAAGTGACTTGTGATCAGATTTCCGTCGAGACATGCTTGAATCTGATCGAGAGCCCAGAGGGATTTGAGCAGTGCTGAAAGCCAAAGGTGGATTTACAAAATACTAACAAAATAATAAAATTTGAACTATAAAGGAATTAGGGAATGTGAGAACAGGCTGCAATTTGTAGTAACAAGAAGAAAAAGATTGTTTCACCACAGATAGCAAAACAGTAACATTGCAGTTACATGACAATCATCTGCATAACTAAGCGTATGCTAAATAACTGCAAGTCAAATTGATGTATGGGATAGTCAAGATGATTTTATACAAAATGATGGTAGTCTCACATTCAAAGCTGAAGTGGAGGGTGAGATATGGAGACTGATTGTTACTCTTTTGCCTGGCCATGTATATTGCCTACCTCTCATAGATTAATAGCTAAGAGATCGAATATAGAAAAAGGTTAAAAAACAAGTTTGCCTATTATCATAAAAAAGAAAAAAATGTAAATTATCAGTGGCATGTGGTGGAAGTGGCGCCTAATGAATACATTTAACTGGTCTCTGGTGGCACAGTTGCACACTGAAAGATTCATGATTTAGGTTGTCTTAAACTGCCATAGATTAGGGAATAAGAGACAGGTTCCCTTTAATATAGGGGTGTAGTTAGTATTATTTTTTATTTGGGATCTTATATTTGGGATTTAGAGTGGGCTTAAAATTAGTTAAACACTTTTTTTTACAATCGGCATAAAATATGGGAAAGAATGGGAAGTTGAGTTTAAAAAATAAATTATTATTTCATTTCACTGCCATGTCAAAATACTTACCAAATTATTCATTTACATGAGGAATATTCATTCATGAATTGTTAACTGTGAACATAAAGCTTTTTTTATTAATTTTGCTGAATTTTCTTGCTTAGTGGGGTTTGTGTACTGATCTCTAATATCTACTATGCTGGTTCAGACGACTCTTTTGGAGCCAAGAGAGTCTAATCAAGTCATTATAAAAGGGCATTTCTGATGACTGCAGCTACTACAAAAATACTGATATCATTTCTTATAATGGTTCTTCCATAATGAACTTTTGATGATGCTGCTATATCAACATATATCAACGTAATGCTATAAAGTGTGAAGGTTCTTCATTATTGTGTTCAAATGGATGAAGTCTCAGTCCATTGCCAATGACTTTGGATAATTCTTCATATTTATAGCACGCATTATCCATGATAACATTTACAAATACATTTCTTAAAGATGGAACTGTGTTATATTAATTTGCTCTATTTTATTAGCGCTCACTAACAATTTAATGTGGTTACAAGCTCGAACTAGTCTATTTTTAACTGCAAAGCTATATTATATGTTTTAAAAAATATAACACATATAATGTTTAAAATATAATATTCAAATAATATTTCAATTGAAAACAATTGCACCAATCTTTGTAGGACTGGGGATTTTATTGTAATTAGATATTTTTGAAGCTTTAAACTGTGAATTAGCTACTAATTCTTAAATTTGGGTGCATTCATGTACACTTAAAACATATTTCTATACTTCTATTATTCTTAAAAACCTTCCTCTAGAGCAGAGGTGTACAACATGCAAACCAGTAGCCACATGCTCCCCAGTCAATAGGACACAAACAAGCTTTGTCTTTGTCCTTATGCTTTAAAAAAGATGAGTTACTTTCTGAAGTAATTCATCTTTTGAAACCTGCATTTCACAGATAGCACTGTTATAGTAGGCACTGCATGGCTGGCACTGTTATAATGGGCATTGTTATGTTGGTCACTGTATGCTTGGCACTGTTATGATGGGCATTGTGTGCATGGCACTGTTATGGTGGGAACTGTATGGCTAACACTATAGGTCTGTATAAGCTATTTTAAGCAACCAAAATGAACAATTTAATTAGGACTGTTTCTATATTATCTCTGCATTTCTTTCTCAAACAAGTATTTATTTCTGACACAATCATGGCAGATCCACAACACATACCATAAAAATGTTTGATAGGTTCGAGACTCCAAAAATGAGATGAGTTGGTGAGGTGGCTATACATGTTTGTTGTATATATTTGTAAAACAGCCACTTTCCGAAGTACCGAGCAAGGGACCCCCATTCTGATCTCCGGCAGTTCCTAAATCTAAACTTCCTAGCCATTTTACAAACTCTGATTGGTTGTTATGGGCAAAAAAGAGATTCTTAGACCTAGACAGTTTTCATATATGAGGCACCCAGAGTTATTTGGAACACTGTTTGGGAAACACAAATGTATAAAAAGAAGTGAAGCACAGCTTTCTTCTACCTACATGACTTAAAGGGCGACATGTATGAACATTGCCGCTAACAGGCTAGTTCTAAATAGCTTTAACCCCTTAAGGACCCGGCGTTTTTTTTCGGGTGACATGTTCGTTTTTCCCTCCTCGCCTTCTGAAAGCCATAACTTCTTTATTTTTCCACCAAAATAGACACATGGGGGCTTTTATTTTGTGGGCACAGATGTACTTTCTAAAAGTGTTATTCACTATACATAGAATATACTGGGAAACCCCCAAAAAATTCCAAGTGGGAAAAAATTGTGAAACATTTTTATTTTCGCCATGTTTGCGGGGGGTTTTGCTTTTACGTCGTTCAACTTTGGTAAAATAATGTTTATCTGTATTTTTCAGGTTGATACGCATCCGGCAATACCAAAAAATTTGGGTTTCCGTTATGTTTTGGTGCCGTAAAAAATTTTCCAAACATTTTCTATTTTTGAAATTTGCGCCACGGCGCCATTTTGTGCGACAATAACTTTTTTGTACTAAAAACCTACGGACGTCAGTGAGGGGCATTTTTTGCGGGGTGAATTTACTTTTTATCGCTAGCAGTTTGGAATGCATGCGACTTTTTGATAATTTTATTCCATTTTTTGAGTGGCTAAAATGACCAAAAAACGGAATTTTGGCGTTTGGAAAATTTTTTTTTTTCTATGGTGTTCAGCGTACGGGATAAATGTTTTTATTTTATAGATCGGACTTTTCGGACCGGCGATAACAAATATGTGTAACTTTTTTATTATTTAATGATATTATTTTTAAAATGGGGAAAGGGGGGGGATTTGAACTTTTAATACTTTTTTTTTTTTTTTTTACTTTCTTTATTTTGTTTTTTTTTACTGTAAGAAATTTAGGCCACCTGTGGTACTTGACCACTAGGTGGCGCGATTGTTAATACAACCAATGCATTGCATAGGCAATGCATTAGGGTGTACAAAGATGGCGGTTTCCCCACTTCCTGTCTGCGGACGGAAGTGGGGCAAACTGGCCAGGGTAAGTGATGGGAGCCTTCCCAAGGCTCCCCACCACAATGCCCGGTGATCGGATCGGCGCAGCATAGCTGCGCTTATGCCGATCACCGCACCGATCGGTGCGCGGCACCGATAGGCGTTAATTCAGATGCCGCGGCCATATTTGCCGCGGCGCCTGATGGGTAAAACAGCGCCAGCGGGCGGAGCCACCCGCCGTTGCTGTTACTGCCGGGTGTTAGCGGCGATTTGCTGCTAATACCCGGCGGCTGTGGGGGGGGTCGCGGAGCGATCCCCCTGCAAAGCCCCTTAGCGGCCCTGGGACGTACTGATACGCCCAAGGTCGTTAAGGGGTTAAGATAGTATAGAATGCGCCAGAATGTATGAACCTGTTCTTCTGCAGGTCATACATACAGGCGTATTGTAGTGCCAATACGACAAGTCTGGCTCCAGCAGACCCCCTTTAACTTGGCCTGGCTGTTCTAACAGTTATGCGCCTAGTTTTGCCATCAAACATTCATAAATGTGTCTAATCCTATGAATATGGTGAAACATGCCCTCAGAATGCCCCCACATCTATTGCGCATTTTTAAAGTGTCGGGGCAGGCGACAATTGCACCAGAGTGTGACTGTTCATGCATCTATAGAACAGGGCTACAACAGCTTTTTTGGTGCAAAGTACACAAGAAACCTATAGCAGCCCTGTTCATACATGTTACCCAAAGTGCCAAACCTTCAGCTTTGAGTAGCTTAAGATCACTGCAATTTTTAACTCTATGAATATAAATATTATTATTTTATTCACTAACCAGAAGCAGAATTTATGAGAAATTGATAGTTTTTTTTACACTATTTTGCATAGCTCTTTCTATCAGCAAAATTCTCAAACTAAACATAGATATACAAAAGGGTATGATCATTCAAGAGACAGGTGCAAATGCTGTAGTTTTGATACTCTTAACAATTTTTAGTGCCTCTTGTGGAACCAATACTTTTCCTTCTTCTTTGCTTCTCAATAAACTTTGTTAAATGAACTGTAGCAGTCAGTGGTGCTCATTGTTTTAATTCAGGTTAAATCAAACATTCAAAAATTTAATGTTTTAGCATGTAGCCTCACAGGAACATTAATGAATCATAAAAGACCATGGCATTTCTTTTTACAACACCCCACCATTTTTAATTGCCATACTAATGACTTCTTCTCACCTGCTATTATGCTAAATCAGACGCAGTGTGAAATTACTTTAGAAATTATTTCACCAATAGTTAAAGCATCAGTGCTTTATTTTTGTGATTAACCACTAAGTACTGTATAACACAAAACTAATGTTGTTTTTTATTTTTATTATCAGTGATAAATATAGTGTCAAAACTAAATAAATGTAGAGTGGTAAAGTACTGTAAATCTAAGGAAATGGCTCTGGCAAAATGCAACAGTAAAAAAAATAATTTGATGGGGGAATTTGATGAGGGAATTAAAGTAAATTATAACATTTAGTTTCATATCTCGAAATGCAGATTTAAAATTAGGGAGTCAAATCTGAAACTGGTAATGGTAAAGTCATAGAGAACAATGTGGTTATACTGAAATAAGAAAGATGTAAGAGGCTGTGCTCACACTTGGTAGTAATATTGCTATACCATCAGAGAAAAATACAGTATATGACCACACTGTGTGAACAACAAAACAATTTAGGTAGTGGTTTATTTAACTGGCGTACACTATGGAAAGTGCTTTATACAAGATTATTTTTTGAGTTTTTTTTTAATTAAGGATGTAGCTAGGTGATAATGTTTCCTTTATAAAATATCTGCATATTGTCACGGATGCCCCTGCGGCCCTCGTCCCGGGTCCAGAGCGACATCTGTGCACCCTCACACCGAGCGCGCCGCGTTCACCGCAATGGTCGGGACGCAGGTGCCGCTCATTCCCCAAGCTCCTTCGGAGCACTCTTACCCGGACCGCGCACCTGCCTGCACGGCTCTGTCCTCGCGCGTGCGGCCCCGCCTCCTAGGGTCAGCGCGCGCCTGTTCATTGTTAAATTTAAAGGCCAGTGCATGGTAATTGGCTATTGCCCGGACACTGCCTCTATTTTAAGCCTACCTCTTCCAGGCTAGCCCCTGCCGGTCTTTAGTGACATAATCCAATAGAGAAAGCTTTCATAGTCTTGTCTGATTACCGTGTACCGAACCGTATGCTCTTCCGTGCCCTCACCACAATTCTTGCCACCGTGCCTGACCTCCTTCCTGACCGAATGACCTACGAATCCATTGCCGCCTTCCCCGACTACGATCCTGCCTGAACGATTTTGTACCATGCTACTAGCTCCTCGACTGCCACCGCAAGCAGGTTCCACATCAGGGGTGAGCGACCTGGTAGAACTCCCGCCGCAGCAAGTCCATCCCGCTGTTGCTGCGGCTCCAGTGAAAACCGGGACCTACTTAAATTCCGCTCCTGGTGTGGCTGTCCAGCAATTGCTTGCGAGTGTCCAGAGGATCCACTATCTCCATCCGTGACAGTAAGATCCGTCCAAGGATCCCGCCACTTGCCTCTGCCGCCCGAACGCTGACCACACCACCATTGTGGCTCAGCGAGTCGCAACAGATTCGCTTACAAGCCCACAACTCAACCCATCTCTCAGACATGATGCAGCAGTTTCCTGCCGCCCAGCATCAGCAGCCCGCTCTCCAGTGGCTCCCGCTGGCACCTTCGTTCCTGCACCAACCGCTGTCTCAAGGCTCCGTCTGTCCCTATGCGCCCAAGTTTTCGATTGGAACTCTCCCAAGGCTTGCAGGGGCTGTTAATCACTCAATGCTCCCCTGCATATCGAATTAATGGGCCAACCAATCCCTACTGAAATCAAAGGTGGATTTCCGAGCTCAGCCATCTCTCCCATTCATCTATCCGGGAAAGCCCTAGCTTGGGCTACCACCCTCTGGAACAGGATGACCCTATCACCCAACTTGGCCACTTCTCACTGAATTCAGGAGTGTTATTGAGGAACCCGCCCGGGCATTATTCGTCTGCCGAGACCCGCCTTGTTTAAACCTTGAGGAACTATGCGTGAAGTCACGCACCTTTGCCTCTGACTGGTCCCTGGAATGAGGCCGCATTAATGTGCCAACTTAAGAGGGACCTCACCGGTAGGGTTTAAGGATGCGTTGGCTGCAAGAGACATCCCGTCCTTCCCTTATCGAGTTAATCCGGCTGGCCACCTCGCATTTTCATACGCCAATTCCTGAAATGCGGAGAAGAGCTTTCGGCCAGAAACTTGAGATAGCCCGACCATGTTGGTTCCCCCTCCTGACCCTAGTGTTCCAGAGGCCAAACGCCCGCATCTAGGTCCCGTGGGAGAGGCGGCCCTAGGTGCAAATTGCTCCTCTCCACATCTCACGATGCCGGTCCAAGTCATAACACACTCCGGAACTCTCGTGTCCAGTTTCTGCCTTTCATGGATTCGGGCTCAGCCGGGTAAGTTTTATCATCCACCAGACCTTGGTGTTGCATTACCACCTACGTGTTGGACCATCTGGAGAAGTCACTGGTCAACTCTTCGGTCCAGCGGGAGAACTTTAAGTGATACCATACAGTATATCAACCCGCGCTGACTCTCCTGTCGAGTTCTGTAATTAATAAAGGAAGAAAGATTACTTTCTTCATGTTGCCGGCGCTCTCTCAGCATGTTCTCCTGGGCCTTCCAATGCTGTGCGGCACACACTCCCTACTCTGATTGGATGTCTGAGAAGTAACCCGCTGGGACCAAGCCATTTGAGTTTGTTTGTTTGGTGGCACCTCGCCCTGGAGCTTCCCGCAGCTCTCCTCGATCTAAGCACCCATGAGCCCTGCCCGCCCTACTGCTGAATATCAAGAGATCGCCGAATGTCTTCTTGGAGAAAAAAGCAGAGACCCTTCCCCCGGTCATCGCCATAACGACAGTCCCAATGACCTATTCGCCGGTACCAGTCCTCCCCGGGGCAGAGTGTAAACCCGCTCTCCGTCTCCCGAGACTTAGCTATGTTGGAAAATGTCCGGAAAACCTCCAGAAGGGGGTTTTTATTCCATTAATCCTCCATCTCCTGCGGGTGCGGGATTTTCCTTCGTAGAAAAGAAGATGTCTCCATACGGCCCTGCATGACTACCGTGGTCTCATAAAATAACGGTAACAGAATCAATACCCTCTTTACCCCTGATCACGAACTCTTTGATCGCCTGCATGGGTGAAGACTTTTCCAAGCTGGATCTTAGGGGCCTACAATCAGGATCCGTATCCGAAAAAGGGGACGAATGGAAAACGCTCTTTAAAACACAGGGGAATGGACACTTGAAATACTTGGTCCATGCCCTTTTTGCTGTGCAATGCCCAGCCGTCATCCAAGGACTCGTAATGGATATTTATCAGGATCTCCTCCTTTACCACCTTTGTACGTGGCAACTTGGAACATATCTTGATAAACTCGCCCAACCTGGAGACGCACCAAACTTCATGTCCCCAGTGTTGAGACGCCTTTCGAGCCAATCACCAGCACGCAAGCTGGGGAAATGTATCTTACACCATACGAGTCCTACCGAATTCAGGGCTACGTCCTCTCTGACAAAGAATTACTGATGGACCCAATGCGACAACTATCTTGCCATTCGCAATGGCCACCCCAGTACGCCTTGGGGGCCATACAACGTTTCTTAGCTTTTGTAAAACTACTATCGAATTTATTCCCGCACTTCTCCACGCTGGTGGCCCCCGATTGTGGCCTCTCACTAAGAAGACACCAAGCTAGAAAGTTTGGCCACCCGAAGCAGAGGGGGCATTCTCCTAAGTTAAAAAACGCTTGCCTCTGCTTCATCCTGGCGCGACCAGCTCCTGATAAGCCTTTTTTCGCTACTGGTGGACGCCTCCTCTGATGTGGTTTGTGCGATCCTCATGGCAAAAGGGGCCGACGGGCAAAATGGTCACTGTGGGTTATACTCCAAGACATTCTCACCCGCGGAGAGGGGATCTACCATTGGGGATGGGAGTACTGGCCATTAGCTGGCGCTAGAAAAGAAAATGCCGTATCAGCTGAAGGTGCCAGGCATCCCATCTGTACTATTCGCACCATACAAACCTTCATATCTCCAGTTCTACCCAATGACTTTAAACCAACGCCATTGCCAGGTGGTCTCTATACTTTTCCAGGTTTATTTCCAGACCACCTTCCCGTGCCGCGAAAAGAATACAAGGCTGATGCCCTCCTCGCGTGCTGCCTGAGTGTATTTCGGCGAAGAAGTGGCCCAGAACACAATATACCACCTTAGCGCCTTATACTCCGCAGCTCCAGTTAGAGCTCCGGAAAGTCCCGCCAAGTGAAACATACGTGGTCCTACGCTCCGAAGAAAAGTCTTGAAGTGGAGAACATTAGTTTCTTTTGTTGGCCGACATCCTGGGTGCCCGTAATGACTTGCCTTCATTGTATCCCTGTTCTATGGAGGCCGGACCTCACCAGTGATGTCAAGGAGTTTGTCGAGTCCTGCATCCCTGTTCCCTTTATAAGACACCATCGTCAACATACGGCGGGATTTTCTGCTCCCTGCCCATCCCCACCAGTTCCCATGGTCTACACTACGCTCAATGGACTTGCATAACCGACCTCCCTCCTCTTCGGTAAACACTGTCATCTGGTGGTTACTGACCGTTTTCGAAAAATGGCCATTTTGTCCCGTTGCCTGGCCAACCCTCCTGCCCCACGCCTGGCTAATCTGTTTTTTCAACCACATTTTTCGTCTGCACGGATACCCCTGCAAATTTGTCTAGGATCATGGGGTCCAATTTGTTTCTAAGTTCCCTGGCTGGCGGGCACTTTCTTCCAACTCCAGTTAACGCGACTTCTCCTCGGCTGGTCAGGTAGAAGGGATCAACCAGTGCCTGGGAAGATTATTTTGCCCACTTCTCTCAGCCTCCCAGGATGACTGGTCCAGCTTGCTGTCATGGGGCGGAGTTCTTCCGTACAACTCCCTAGATACTGAGTCCACGGGTCCTCTCCCTTCTACATTTGTGTACGGTAGCACCCCCGCCCACCTCTCCCCCGTTAGCATCTCTGTCCCTGAGGTCCCACAGCTGATACGTTGGTCCAGATATAAAAGTTGTTTGGGTCCTGACTTGCCAGCACGCTTATCGAGCTCTGCATGCACTAAACTCGTCAGATAAGCGTAGAGTTCCTCCCCCCATTTTTCCCCAGGTATAAGGTTGAGTTGTCAGCCAGATATGTCTGCCTTAAAAGAATTCCAAGTTTTAATAAATGGGGCCCTGCTACTTGGTCCCATTCGAAGTGCTTAAAACGCATAAACCCTGTGGCCTATAAACACAGCTCCCACCTTCCATAGCCATCTTCCAAATTCTTTCAGTTTTTCCTTCACAACCCTGGTTATGAACCGTGTCTCATCGAAGATAGTCCCTCACTGATGCTGTGCCAATGCCTCTACCTTTTTTGTGGTCCAAAGAATCTGGTAATGAGGAGAACTAGAGGAAACGTATTTCCTGCGAATGCTTGGAAGGTTCGGGCCAGAGAGAGGTCTATTGGAGTCAGAAGGAAAACGTTCTGGACCATAACAATCATCCAGAAATCCTTCATTCCCGAAAGAGGAAAACAAAAAGGGGCCAAAGGGGGGTACTGTATCATCGATGCCCTGTGACCTCCTCCCGGATCGCAGGCGCATCCGGCCCCTCACCGAGTGCGCCCGCGATCCCGCATTGCCGGGGCCAGTGCGCTCATCTCCCCAGCTCCTTCGAGCATACTTACCCTGCCGGCGATCCTGCTGCGGGCTCTGTCCCTCGCACGCCCCATCCCAACTGTGCTCTTGCTACTAGGGGCCCCCCCCCCCCCCCCCCGCGACGGCGCCGGCAATGTTAAATTTTAAAAGGGCCAAGTGCACCTTAATTGGCTATTAGCCGGTCACAGCCACCTATTTAAGCCTACCTCTTCTGGCTACCCTGCCGGATCTTTAGTGCCATTAGTCTATAGAGAAAGCATTCTTAAGTCTTGTCTGATTACCGTGTACCGTACCGTACCGTTGCTTCCGTTCCTCGACCACAATTCTTTCCGCCTGCCCTGACCTATTGCCTGTCCAACGACAACGAACCATAGCCTCTTGTCATGACCTCTGCCTGTCCCGACTACGACCTCCTGACGATTTGTACACGCTACACCTCGGCTGCCTCGCAAGCAAGTCACGTCAGGTATCGACCGGTAGACTCCTGCCGCAGCAATCCAATTTCGCTTTGCGGCGGGCTCTGTTGAAAAAATTGGGACCTACTTAGATTCCGCTCCCTGCTGGCTTTCCGCCAACGCTTCGGTGGTCCAGAGGATTCCACTATCTCCGACCGATGACTGTAACCAGTAATAACGAGTATAAGCCAACCCGAATATAAGCCCGAGCAACCTACTTTGGCAAAAAAAACTGGAAAAACTTATTGACTCGAGTATAAGCCTAGGTGAAAATGCAGCGGTTACTGATAAATTCAAACAAATAAAAATGGATACCAATAAAATTACATAGGCATGCATAGCAGTTTAATGTAACCCCATAGGCAGGTATAGGTAAGCATATGTCCCTCATTGCAGTAAAGGCAGGTTAATGTCCTCCATAGGCAGCTATATGTAGGTATATGTCCCCCATAGGCAGTAATAGGCAGGTATATGTCCTCTCCACAGGCAGGTTATAGGGAATGTATATTTCCTCCCACAGGCAGGTAATAGGCAGGTACTATGTCCTCCCACAGGCAGTTATAGGCATGTCACAAGTCCTCCACAGGCAAGTTTATAGGCAAGTAAATGTCCCCTATAGGCAGTTAAGGCAGGGCATATGTCCCCCTAGGCAGTATAGCAGGTATAGCGGCAGTTATAGGCAGGGATAAGTCCTATAATAGGTAGGGTATAGGCAGGTGATATGTCCCCAATTGACAGGAATAGGCAGGTTTATAGGCAGTATATGTCCTTATAAGGTAGGATAATGGCAGGTATATGTCCTTCATAGAAAGGTTATAGGCAGTATATTTCCTTCATAGCTAGCGGTATAGCAGGTATCTGTCCATATAGGTGAGTTTAAAGGCAGTAATAATGTCTTCATGTAGGCTTATAGGCAGGTATATGTCCCTTATAGGTAAGTTATAGGCAGGGTATAGGCAGTATATGTCCCCCAAGGCAGGTTATATAAAAAAAAAATAAACACTTTACGCTCACACACTCGCTGTCCTGTCTCCCGCGCTCTCCCTCTCCACCGTCATTGGGCACTCAGGCAGGGTGATGTCATCATGGCCGCCACGCAAAGTTCGAGGTCAAGAGTACTAGCAAGAGAGTCAAACAACCGAAAGAAGACTAAGACGCACTATAGGAACAGCTTTCTCTAATAAGGCTAGGGCACAATAGATACGCAAGGAGTGCCCGGGGTGGTAACCTTATAGGACCAGCTGCCACAAGATAACCAATTACTCGGCGCCTGGCCATTAAATTTCAAAGAAGACACCAGCTGCGCAACTAAAGGCGCAAGCACGCACGCATGCAGACGGCAGAGAGCAACGCGGACCGGAGCATAGGGCTGAGTAGTTGAAAACGCTCGGGGCAGTACGCCCGTGGTCCGACTTCGAACCGTGGCGCCGGAGCAGGGGGCATGGCCAGACACGGTTGGCGCCCTCAGCCCTACACTACCCACGGCTGCGGGACCACCCGTGACAACAGAACTGGTGTAACTGTGTAGGTCGCCTTGCTCACACCTGCCTTTTCAGCTTTGCCCATAACTTGGTTACTTTGTAACCGGTTTGCCAGTATGCTTCAGGTCATTGTCCTTTTGGAAGACCCAATTCCGCCCAAGCTTTTAACTTCCTGGCTGATGTCTTGAGATGTTGCTTCAGTATTGCCACATAATCTTTCTTTTCTCACGATGTCATCAACTTTTTATTTGTGAAGTGCACAAGTCCCTCCTGCACAAAACAACCCCACAACATGAATGCTACCGACCCCTGTGTTTCACAGTTGGATGGTGTGCTTAGCTTTTCCAATCTCTCCCTTTTTTCCTCCAAATTTAACAATGGTTATTATGCCAAACATTTCAATTTTAGTTTCGTCAGGCCACAGACACTCTCCAAAAATGTAGGATCCTTTGGTTCCTGTGTGCATTTGCTAACAGTTAATCTGGCTTTTAAATGTTTCTTTGGAGAAATAGCTTCTTCCTGGCCTTTCACCCATGCGATACAGTACTCATTACACTGTGGATAATGACAAGAATCTTACCAGTTTCTCTCCAGCATCTCACAGGTCTTTTGCTTTTGTTCTTGGTGATATGCACATGTTGGAACAAAGCACACATTCTATCTCTGAGACAACAAGAACCTCTCGTCCTTACTGAGCGTTATGATGGTGGACATTCCCATCTTTTTGTGTACTTGCATATAATTGTTTTCACAGATGGAACGAGCACCCTGGAAATTGCACCCAGGATGGAAGTCCACAATTCCACTTCCAGATAATCTATGGCTGAAAACTTTAGACTATCCCATTTGTTACACACAGAACATAAGTTTCAGGGTGCAAAAAAATACATCCACAGTTTGTTTCTTCTAATTAACTCAGAAACCGACCAAGACAATGAAATCATCAATGGGTGTACCCAAATTGTTTAAAGGCATAGTAATCCTAGTGTATGTAAACTTTTGACTTTGTAGAAAGCAATTAAAGTTCCTTAAAAAATTCTCATTATTCTAACATTTGACAAATATAAATATTTTGGATGATCCCAATTGACTTGATGTGTAAAGTTTACTCTGGTTTCATATCAAATAGTGAGAAATACATGCATATGTAAATATGGATATGCATATTTAGTGTATGCAAACTTCTGGTTTCAACTGTACATAGTCTAAATAAAAAGTGCATTCAAAGACATAAACCACAGATAGGAACAGTTATATGATTCCATGCCCATGAAAACAATTACATACATGTAAATGAATTTTATGCCCGAGTACATGCCCGTGAATTTTAAAGTCACAACACTTGTGTTTAATTACCATATCATGATATTCCTAATGATTTGATATTTTTCTAGTGTATAATGGGCTACTTACATCATCCTTGTTGTCCAGTTTGTCAGAAATAATACCCAGTGTCTCTAGTGAGTTAGTAATATAATATTTATTGGACATATGTACTACCCACAAAGCTAATGATGCCTGCAGATGCCCCATTGTACATGACATTTTTGCAACAGATGGTACTCAACAGATATGAATTCTCTCTATTGGATGTTACTTAGGGCTGGTTTACACTATGTTTATGGCTTACATCAAACGTATACGTTTTGATACCAAAAACAGTATTGAAACATATAGTCATAGATTATAATGGATCAAATGAAAAATCAAAAGAGCATACTTTTGACTCCGTTTGTGTCCGTATACTATTTTTTCAGGTTCAGAAAAGCAAGGGCGACACATTAAAAACGTAGGCGTTAACAGACCAGCTTTAAGATGTAGAATTCGCCAGAATGGTATGGAACCTATTCTTTCTGCAGTTCATATATACAGGCGCATTTTAATGCCCACTAACAAAGTCAGGCTCAGGCAGACCATCCATTAACCTGTCAGGCTTGTTCTAAGTGTTCTGTACTAGGATTGGCATCAAAGAATCATAAATGTGTCTACTTCTATGAATGTGATGCAATACGCCCCCAGAACACCCCTAGTCTTTGGCACATTAAAAAGTGCTTTGACACACTACAAGGGCACTTATCGTGCCAAGGTTTGATGCACACACCTGTACCTCACATTCTTTTGGCTACAAGTTAACACCAAAACCTGGCACAGCCCCATTCATACATGTCGCCGATAGTGTACTATACTATTTTGTCATGCAAAAGAAGTTTAGGTTTATGCTTATGCTGAATGCAAACATAATGGTATATGTTTGCATGCGTCAAATGTACATGTTTTTGTATGCAATTTTTTATCAGAAATCATCACGTGATGTTAGAACATCCCTTTAACAAAAAACAATAATTATTTGTTCAAAATAGGAAAACCAGCCATGAAGACAGATTTCTATGTCCCAAGAATTCACTAATGGAATACAATTAGTAAACCATCAAAAGAGAAAAATATGTCCATACCTAAAACCTAACTTTTAATAAAAAATAACTAAAAATTAAAAATGGTAATACAAAAAATAGACAATACCTAAATCACAAAAAAAAAAAAAAAAGACAGGATCACAAAATGTAATGTATCTTCACCAAAGAGCTCCCCGTGAGCCCAAAACAGGGGGGGGGGGGGGGGGATAATCCCCAAATAATATAGTGGGGCATTTTCTCACCCTATAGCTCACCTTTAACCAATAGAATGCCCCCCAGCGGGATAAACGCCCCAACAAAGGGCGGTCCCAGGAGCAGAAACTCCTGAGGCTATCAATCCCTCCAATGTTTGCAACAAAGGTATCTCCACATAACACAAAGAAGAAAAATGTGTCCAAATACAAGTTTTTCACCTCAATTTACCAAAGACCAAACATATACAACCTAAATTTTGTCAAACAGGTTGCCACATCGAGGGGCCTTACTTACTGTTTACCTATACCCAGACGCGTTTCCCTCTGTAATACCAGAGTTCCTCAGTGGGTGAAGAGGTGTCCATGAGGTCAACGGTGCTATGTGTGCCCGTACAGAGAAAGTTATCCCACATCAATGACCTGAGTTTCAAAAAGCGAAATTCCAAATAAATAGGGTGTGTCTAGTTCCGCCCATAGAAACAACTATCCAATCCCTGAATAGGGTATCTAGGCAATCACATACCCCATGGAAACCACGATCGCCTCCCATCACTACCCAATCCTCCTCAAATCCAGTACCAACCTTAATAGCCAAGATTTAGATACACATTGGAGTCAATACAACTCACAACGTCGGCGCCATCCATGCCAGCACATCAATAGACAAGCATACAGCGAGGATCGCGCCAGGAATCACGGCGTCCTCTAGATGCCAGTGCGCATGCGCGAGAAATCCTGAGTACCGCGCCAGTCAATGAGCCACATGAACTCTGAGGATCTCGCCAAGAAGTCACGCGTCCTCAACATGCCTTTGCGCATGCGCGAGAAGTCCCGAGCGCCGAATAGAACATCCTTGGCGTTCAGGCCCGTGCTAATGCGCGTGGTGCAGGAAAAATCCGACCCCCGCGCATGCCCACTCCAATTAATACAAATATGTTGTGCCGTATGCCCAGTATAGCCACCGCCGTACAATAAAAGAATGTAATAGATTAAACAATTAGGCCGCCGAAATAGATCTTACTTGGACTAATAATTGGAAATCATATCAAATATATGATTTTTACTGTTAACAAATAAACACCAGAGCCTAAATGGAGTTCATGCTGTATGTTAGTGATATAGGAGAGGTATTAGCAGACTTAGCGGTAAAGATCTGTAATGAAACATAGATGGTAGTTGGGGAAATCATAGCGTCATTTGAATCCTACAGGATGATAAAGTGTTATTTGCCTATATGGATACCATAGAAAAAAATAAAACAGATGCGCAATAGAGAAACCATCTCGATTTAAAACAGAGAGTAATCCAAATCGGCCAAGCCAAGGCCAAAAAAGCCTCCCAGAGCAAAAAAGCAGAAACCAAGAGGATTACAAAATAGCATGAAAAGGAATTATTTTCATTAAGTCCTTGGGATAAATACATCAAATTCATATATCCATCGGCATTTCCACGTTGTAAAATTAATTTGTCCCATCCGCCTCCGCGACTCGGAGGAACACCAAGTCCAAATCCAGTGAACTTAATGCAGTCTCACTGCAACCAGATGTTTACTCATTAATAACAATGGCGGGCTACCGAGTGGTCAACCTTTCTCCTTACATCACCTAAATGTTCCCCATACGTCTCTCAATTGCTACGAGTCTTTCCCACATAATACATGGGGCAGGCTAACACAATCATGTAAGATGACCCCCCCTGAAACACAATTTTATGAAATGTTTTGAATGAAGTTTTTCTCCTTGCTACACTCTCAAATTTCCTTAGTCGTACCAGGATAATTGCAAAAGCTACAACTTTCCACATCGAAAACATCCTACAGTCCTCTTTCCGTCAACCAACACTCATCTCCTAGGTAAACCTGGGAAGTGACTTTTTGACGATCTATCTTGAGACTCCTCCCGCCTTGCGGTAGGGTAATCGACGGATGATCCTGAAGAAAATGGCCTACCTTAATAGGGTCCCTTAAAGAGGCGTTTAATTATGCCTCTTCTAAAGAACGTAGGACCCTTCTTATTCCTAAGACAAACGATATAACAACGAAAAAAGATGAATGTTTTAGGATTATTGGCACATTCGATTGCAAAGCGCGCAAGATACGTGAAATTCTCACTAAATATTGGGGTCTACTTAAGCAAGATAGAGAGGTAGGCCCTTTTCTACCGGATCATCCGTCGATTACCTACCGCAAGGGGAGGAGTCTCAAAGATAGACTCGTCAAAAGTCACTTCCCAGGTTTACCTAGAGATGAGTGTTGGTTACGAAAGAGACCTGTAGGATGTTTTCGATGTGGAAATTGTAGCTTTTGCAATTATCTGGTACAGACTAAGGAATTTGAGAGTGTAAGCACAGGAGAAAAACATCAAATCAAACATTTCATAAATTGTGTTTCAGTGGGGGTCATCTACATGATTGTGTGCCCCTGCCCCCTGAATTATGTGGGAAAGACACGAAGGCAATTGAGAAGACGTATGGGGGAACATTTAGGTGATGTAAGGAGAAAGGTTGACACTCCGGTAGCCCGCCATATTAATGAGAAACATCTGGGTGCAGTGAGCTGCATTAAGTTCACTGGGATTGACTTGGTTGTTCCTCCGAGTCGCGGAGGCGACTGGGACAAATTAATTTTACAACGTGAATGCCGATGGATATATGAATTAGACTGTATTTATCCCCACGGACTTAATGAAAATAATTCCTTTTCATGCTATTTGTAATCCTCCTTTGTTTCTGCTTTGCTCTGGGAGGCTTTTTTGGCCTTGGCTTGCCGATTTGGATTACTCTCTGTAGAATCGAGAAGGTTTCTCTATTGCCATCATGTTTTATTTTTTTCTATGGTATCATATAGGCAAATAACACTTTATCATCCTTTAGGATTCTAAATGACGCTTTGCTTATCACTACCATCTATGTTTCATTACAGATCTTTAGCGCTAAGTCTGCTAATACCTCACCTATATCACTAACATACAGCATGAACTCCATTTATGCTCTGGTGTTTATTTGTTAACAGTAAAAATCATAAATTTATTTGATTCATAATTTTTAGCCAATTAAGATCTATTTCGGCGGCCTAATATGTTTAATCTATCCATACTTTTATTGTACGGCCGGTGGATATCCTTGGCACATACATATTAGTATTTATTGTAGTGCGCATGCGCCCGGGGGGGTCGGGTTTCGCACAGCGCATAGCCCCCCGGGCTGGAATTGCCGGAAGTTGATTCTTTCGGCGATCGGGGACTTCTCGCGCATGCGCAAAGGCATGTTGAGGACGCCGTGATTCTTGGCGCGATCCTCAGTCTATGCTGGTCCATTGACTGGCGCGGTACTCAGGATTTCTCGCGCATGCGCACTGGCATTTATGTAGGGGGGAGGACGCCCGTGATTCTGGCGCGATCCTCCGCTGGTATGCTCTGTCTTGTGATTTGGCTGGCATGGTGGCGCCCACGTTGGTGAGTTATGTTATGACTTCCAATGTGTATCTAATCTTGGCTATTTAGGTTGGTTACTGGATTTGAGGGAGGTTGGGTTGATGGAGGGCGAATCGTGGTTTCCATTGGGGTATTGGTTGGCCAGATTACCATATTCCAGGGAATTTGGATAGGTTGTTTCTAGGGGCCGCACCCAGGGAACTAGACACACCCTATTTATTTTGGAATTTCGCTTTTTTGAACTAAGGTCATTGATGTGGGATATAACTTTCTCTATACGGGCCACCACTAGCCGTTGACCTTGCATGGACACCTCTTCACACCACTGAGGAAATCTGGATTGACTGAGGGAAACGCGTATGGGTATAGTATTCAGTATGTTATGGCCCTCGTTGTGTGGAGACTGTATGACAAAATTTAGGTTGTGTATATGTTTGGCTTTTGGTTAAATTGAGAGTGGAAAATCCTTATTTGGAACAAATTTTTCCTTCTTTGTGCTTATGTGGAGATTTACCTTGTCAAAAAACTGTGAGGGATTGGATAGCTCAGGAGTTTCTGCTCCGGGACACGCACCTGTTGGGTGGCGGATTATCCCCGATGGGGGCATTTCTATAGGGCTTTTTAATAGTGTGCTATAGGGTAGAAAGTCCCCACTCTATTATTTGGAGGATACACCCCCCCCCCTGTTTTGGGGCTCACGGGAGAGCATTTTGGTGAGATATCTCACTATTTTGTCGCTCATGTATCCTATTTTGATGAATTTTGGTATTGTCTATTGTTTGGATTCCCATTTGTAATTTTTTAGTGAGATGGTTTTTTAAAGTTAGGTTTTTGGTCATGGAAATATTTTCTCTTTTGTAAGGTTTACTAATTGTATGCCATTAGGATTCTGGACATTGATTCTGTCTTTATGACTGGTAATTATTTTGTTTTGAGTGTGGTTATGGCCGGATTCTACGGACTACACATGAGTCTGATTGTTGGCAGTCTGTGAGGTTAAGGAAGAGTTTTCTTGGAGGGACGGCTTGACGTAGAACTTTTCATTTCCCCTACAATAGGCTGGCCAAATTCCACGTGATCTGCAGCGTGTTTATTAGGACTATATCCACGGCTTGGTGGGAAGTCTACGGTTCTCTTGAAAATTATTATTGAGCACAAGGATAGTTCCAAGAGGTCTGAGGGTACTCGCCTTTACCTCTGACCGCTTTAGAACTGGAATTTTTGAGGTAAGTGGGAAAAGGAGGTGGTTTGGTTCCTCTTTTCGTTATATGATAAATTGTTGGCTGATGAGGGAAAATTTACAAATCTAGAAGTAAACTAGTTCAAAGTTAAAGGTCAGATGACTTTGACCCCTTAAGTTTAAACAAGGACCCAGACTTCTGCGCCAAAGGGGGGAGCTTGATTTACAAAATAAAATACACGTGACATCGTAATTACATCAAGGAAAAGAAAGCTAATCTTTTCCTTAAGGGATCTGGGAGACTTTAGGGGAGGAAACGAGGCCTTCACTTTTTTTCTTAAATTCTAAATCCAGCACAGACAATGAGAAGTGACGGTGATGTGTTGATTGAAATCGGACATTTCATCGTCTAGGTGAAAATTCAGATTTTTGAAAAGAGGAGAGCAGCCAATAGGGGAATAGAGGAGGACAAGGAAGATGGAGAAGAAGAAACAGGAAAAGAGGTCGTGGGGGCAGGGTTCCTTGGACCCTCTACTCTTCGAATAACAGCTACTTTTTTAGATCGGGAGCAAGTGGAAGTTGCATCCGGCCAACTGAGACATTAAAATGATATGACGGTTTTTAATATCTCCAACTAATGAGATTACACAAGTTGATTAAATTGCAGTCCTAAATCGTGGTTTATCGTTTGTCCCTACAGTGAGTGTGTAGAGCTTTGATTGGGCGTAAAAGACAATTAAATCTCTTCTCACAGAAAGCGTTAAATGGAAAAAAGTTTTTTGTGGGGTAAGAAATCGACAAAAGAATGCAAGTGGTTGGGTATTTAGGATGAGGAGTTTAGAAGGTGTTTTAGGACGCTGGTCGAATCTCGCTTCCGCTTTGATGTTAGGGTCCAGAGGAGAGGGACCCTTAATGATCTACAGCTGTAGATTAGAAGCACTATGGCTCCACCTCTAAAGCCTGACATCTCCATAGATGCATTTTTGGAGGCAGAGAGTGAACAAAACGAAGAATCAGAGCCCCTGGATGTTGGGTAGGGGTGGTATATGGATTTTGCTAACTTTCGGACTGATGAGATTCAGGCATTAAGGAACCTGGAGATGAACAACAAAATAGTTATTAAACCAGGGTTAGGGGGGGAATAGGAAGAGGAATATTGTCGTTTTGAATGTGGAGGGTCTTACGGTGTCTGTGTGTAGGGGTGGGATATCAGGCAGACAACATGGATATTTTTTCGGTTAATCTTTTTTGTGTCGTACCGTTTTCACACTCTCTGGGTTCTCAACTTAAATTGGGTTGAGGGTGATGGCGTTGGGCCTCCCCCCCACTCCCCCCCCGGGTGATCCTTTCTAATTATTTTATGTATTTGAATTTGACTTCCTCGTTTTCCAGAGTTTCCCGTATGGGCGTACATTGTATTGGCCCCATTATTTATCCATTTGGGGTTTACCACCCCCTCTAAGGGTATAGGCCATTTGTTTACGGAGTGTGTGTGGATTAGTCTATAACCTGATTGCGGGGTTCTTCTTCGCTGGGTTATGAGAGAATTTGTCACTGCTCTCCCTCATTTGTTCGGGGATTCCTTCGGCGGGCTTGAGGTCCATGTGTGATAGGCATGCTTTTCAGTTGGTCGAGGATACTATTTGGCTAGTATAGATGTATGAAAGAAGCCCTCTATTCATTCAATTTCCACATACTCTAAGGGTTTGGAGGCTGTTAAATATACTTCCTCAACTTTAGATGGTAAGTGTTTACACGGGCATAATGAGTTTTATTATGGATGGTGTTATCCTTTATTTCTGCACAATAACATTTTCTCCTTTGAGGATGGAAGAGGGACCTACCACCAAGCCGCAGGGGCACATTGCAAATGGGGGAGCCCTTGCTGCTCCCACATATGCAAATGTTGTACTGGGCTGGTGGGAGAGAGAAAATTGTCTTTTCAGTGAACTTTGAATTGTTATCTTGATCCATATCTTACTCTGGAGTTAAGGTTATATTCTGATGATGTGTTCATCCTGTGGCAAGGAAATGAGGGGATTTTCTTATCTTTTTTAGAGGCACTCAACGTGAATGATCTGGGGTTTTCGTTTTTTCACGCTTGAATAAACAAATTTTGCTTTCCTTTTCTTGATGTCTTTATTCCATTTTGCAAATGGCTCTTTGGGAGGAAACTAAGGTTTTTCGCATAATATCACGCGTCTTTTCAATGGCTTTCTGAGGTGGGAAAGTTGTCACCCTGACGGCCCCTCTTAAGAGGAATCCCCGGGGTCAGTTTTTACGTTATTGAAAGAAATTCTCTGAAGCCAATACGGTTTGTGGAACAAACAGGACTAAAGGCACGTTTTTAAGGAGAGGTTTACCCAATTGGGTCCTTAAAGAGGCGTTTAATTATTGCCTATTTCTAAAGAACGTAAGGACCTTCTTATACCTAAGACAAACGATATACAACGAAAAAAAAGATGAATGTTTAGCGATTATTGGCACATATCGATTGAAAGCGCGCAAGGATACGAGTGTAATTCTCACTAAATATTGGGGTCTACTTAAGCAAGATAGAGGAGGTAGGCCCTTCTCTACCGGATACTTCATCCGTCGTTTACCTACCGCAAGGGGAGGAGTCTCAGATAGACTCGTCCAAAAGTTCAACTTCCCAGGTTTACCTAGAGATGAGTGTTGGTTACGAAGAGACCTGTAGGATGTTTTCGATGTGGAAAATTGTAGCTTTTGCAAATTATCTGGTACAAGGACTAAGGAAGTTGAGTGAGAGTAAGGCACAAGGGAGAAACGTCAAATCCAAACATTTCATAAATTGTGTTTCAGTGGGGGTCATCTACATGATTGTTGTGCCCCTGCCCCCTGAATTATCGGTGGGAAAGACACGAAGGCAAATTGAGAAAGAACGTTATATGGGGAACATTTAGGTGATGTAAGGAGAAAAGTTGACACTCCGGTTGCCGCCATATAATAGAGTGAAATTCTGGGTGCCAGTGAGCTGCATTTAGTTCTTGGGATTGACTTGGTTTGTTCCTCCGAGCTCGCGGTGGCGATGGGAAAATTAATTTTACAACGTGAATGCCGATGGGATATTTGAAATTAGACTGTATTTATCCCCACGGACTTAATGAAAATAATTCCTTTTTTGCTATTTGTAATCCTCCTTTGTTTCTGCTTTGCCTCTGGGAGGCCTTTTTTTTTAGGCACTTGGCTTGCCGATTTGGATTTCTCTCTGTAGAATCCGAGAAGGGTTCTCTATTCCCCATCTTGTTTTATCTCTTTTCTATGGTATCATAAGGCAATAAACAACTGTTATTTATCCTTTATAGGATTCTAAATGACGCTTTGCCTTATCACTTCCAACTATGTTTCATTACAGATCTTTAGCGCTAAGTCTGCTAATAACTTACCTATAATCATAACATTCAGCTTGTAACTCCATTTATGCTCTGGTGTTATTTGTTAACAGTTAAATCATAAATTTATTTTGATCTTAATTTATTAGCAATTAAGATCTTAATTTCGGAGGACCCTAATTGTTTAATCTATCCATACTTTTATTGTACGGCCGGTGGATATTCTTGGCACATACATATTAGTATTTATTGTAGTGCGCATGCGCGGGGACGGGATTTCCTGCACACGCGCATTAGCCCGGGCTGAACGCCGAGATGATCTATTCGGCGCTCCGGGACTTTAGCGCAATGCGCATAGGCAGGTTGAGAGCTGTGATTCTTGGCGCGATCCTCAGTCTATGCTGGTCCATTGACTGGCGCGGTACTCAGGATTTTCTCTGCGCACAGCGCCTATGGCATCTAGAGACGCGTGATTCCTGGCGCGATCCTCGCTGGTATGCTTGTCTATTGATGTTCGGCGCAATGGTTCGGCGCCGACGTTGTGTAGTATGTATTGACTCCAATGTGTATCTAAATCTTGGCTATTAAGGTTGGTATGGATTTGAGGAGGATTGGGTAGTGATGGGAGGCGATCGTGGTTTCCATGGGGTATGTGGTTGCCTAGATACCCTATTCAGGGATTGGATAGTTGTTTCTATGGGCTGGAAACTAGAAACACTTATTTTATTTGGATATTTCGATTTTTGAAAACTTGGTCCATTGATGTGGTTAACTTTATCTGTACGGGCAAAACTTGCCGTTGACCTCCATGGACACATCTTTAACACTCTGAGGAACTCTGGTATACTGAGGGTAATCGCGTTGGGGTCTAGGTTAAACAGTAAGTAAGGCCCTCGATGTGGCAACCTGTTTGACAAAAATTTTAGGTTGTATATGTTTGGTCTTTGTAAATTGGGTGAAATCCTGTATTTTGGATACACATTTTTTTCCTTCTTTGTGCTTACGTGGTGATAGATACCTTTGTGCAAAATTGTGTGGGATTGATAGCTCAGGGTTTCTGCTCATGGGGACGCCCTTGTTGGGGGGATTATCCCGCGGGGGCATACTATAGGCTTAAAGTGAGCTATAGGTTGAGAAATTCCCCTCTCTATTATTTGCGGGATACCTCCCCCCCCTGTTTTCGGGCTCAGGGGAGCCCTTCTTCGTTGAAGATATCTCACATTATGTGATCTGTCTCCTTTTTTTGTGATTTAGGTATTGTTATTTTTTGTATTCCATTCCTGCCACTTCACAACAACTGGTCAGCTAGAGAGTCCTTGAGGCCCTGTCATGGGCTGTTGTGGGGGGACACATGAGCCGTCGCCATTTTGTGAGGAATGGCAGGTGACTGGAAGGGGGGGGATGGTGTATATGCGGGGGGGGGGCTATGGATCAGGGCCACCACATTGCTGTTGCTGGGGGTCCGAGTGCTCCATTTTATTGAGGGAAGCTCTGCCTGTTTACTGAGTTATTCCACTCTGTGAGGGGAGACGTCGTTCTGCCCTTTGGTCTGCAGGCTGTGCTGGGTCTGCGGTGAGACGATGTGCTCTCTGGCAATGCCTCCCCCCCGCGCACCGTCTTGGGAGCTGTTCCTAAGGGGTCATCTGCTTGCGGCGTGTCTCACCTCTGTGCCTTGGTCGGGTCTTTTCGGCTGCTGGCTGGGGTCCTGGTGGGAGTGGTTAGGCTGTCGCTTGGCCCGCCGCTGTTCCCGGACTCTCTCCATCCTGCTGACGTCGTCGTGACAGGAGCGGCGCTCTAAGTTCTGGATCAGTGAGGGAAGGTTGGCGCCCGCTACGGCGGAGGAGGCCTGCGAGGCCGGTGCCGGATTCAGGTCAGCCAGCGGTGTGAGAAATAATTAATGATCGCCACACTAGTGTCTCGAAACGTCTGCTGTCCCCTTCTGTAACTTTCTGGCTCTCATCGGCTCATTTTGGGTAGTTCTAGGTCTTTAATTCTGCGGGGCAACCGTGCTCCTCATCAACACGTCTGCTCCTTCAATGCTAAGCCACCAAAAACAGTATGTAAATTCTTATTCTCCTTAATGGGATTAAAAAAAAGGCAGTAAACAAAATTAATGTGTAGTAAAATAATAAAATAATAATATAATTAAAAATTAATAATAATAAAATAAGTTACTTGTTGCATTACATTACACACACACACACACACACGACACACATAAAAAAACTACACATATTAGCATCTGAATGACCATAATAACCTGTAGAATTAATCCAACATATTATTTATTGTGAAATGTGATTGGGAAAAAAAATAATTACAAATAAATAAATATATTTTAAATTAATTCTGCAGTAATTTTTTTGTAAATGTAAATTATGCCCCCCAAAATTCAATATCTCCCGCATCAAACAAGTCCTCATACAAGTTTATCAATTAAAAAATAAAAAAAGTTATGACTGTTGGAGTGCCAGGAGGCAAAAACTACAAAATGTTGCTGGTCATTAATTACTTTTTTAAGCTTGGGGCTTAAGATGTTAGGGGAGTGATGCAGTTATAGTGGGTTTCTTGCTTAGTTTGATGGCCACCCCATTTCTCCCTCTTTAATTGAAATTTAAAAAAAATTTGTTTCATCCTACAACAGCAGATTTTTGTTTAGACTGCAAGGAACATTATTCCACCTACTAATAGCATTGTACAAACATAGGGCAGATTTACCTAGATCGGCATTTCATGTGCCAGTCTAAGAAATAAGCCCATAAGAGCAAACGTATTCAGTCTCACGCGTCTGCGTACATTTCTCACATCTGGGTCTGTTTGTGCACCACAAATGGAAATCTACATCAGCTATGTAGTTATTTAAAGTGCAGTGTAGTACTAGTACCTCTAACAAGGAGTGGAGGGAGGACCTCTTAATATGGCTTTGCTCTACTAAATATATGATGACATGTAAAACAAACATTTCTTTTTGTGGCTCGAAGTCAACCACAGCTCTATTAACCTTAATAATTTACAAGCTTTGCCTGTCTCTTTTAAACCACTCCAGGGGTTTGTATGCACATACAAGACAAGCAGCAGGATGTATCCCCCACTGTTCCCCACAATGGTTCCAACTGCCAGCTGTGACTTCACTATAAACCCAGATAACCAAAAGAAAATTAGGAATGAGCAGAAACAAAGGAATCTCCAGGAAGAGGGGCAGTATGAGGAGATAAACTAATGGGAGGGGGAGGGGACAACAACCCTGATCAATCCATGAGTGGGACACAACCTATCTCCCCCCTTTTAAAGGGAGAGCCCTGCGCGGCACCCATCAAGACTGGCATATGAAAATAAAGTAAAGTGAATTATCCCATTGTCTTAAAAAATATATTGTTTCTTAACAGATAAAAAGCTATGATCTACATGAGATTGTGTGTCAATGACAGATGACATCGCTTATTGAAAATGGTGTAATAATGGCACATTTCATCATTGCTAATGAACACACGCTCCTTTTGACAAGAAGTGGTAATCCCTATTGGCATTTATGGTATAACAACAGCTTTTTTGAGCATGTGCGCCAATTCTGCATGGCTTAATGAAGAAGAATGATATGATGATAACAGGGTAGACGATGGCTGCTCATTTTCAGAATCATGTTAGAATACCTATATCGTTTACACATTAATCAATAGTAGACTATTTATTTGTCATTGAGATACATGGGGTCATACATCCTCAGACATCCTGCTTCATAGCTTGCCTCTCAAGGTTAAGATTCCGGTACAGAGAACAAATAAATAATTATGTTTGCTGATTAGCTTTTTTAGACTGACTAGCAGCAGAAGGAATTACACAAACCAAATAGCAAATGCTGTTGAGTAAATCTATACTACTCACAAAGATTTGCCGTGACACGTTCTCACCAAGTCTGTCATTTACTGTCACTAACAAATGGAAATGCCTATAGAACTAGCAGTAACTGGGACGGACAATTGCACTGTTATATGTCCCGGTAGATATTAGAGAAAGAATCATGTGCAATAACCTTTAACAATGCTTTGCTTTAGAACAACCATTTGCCGGCTACAGGTTCGTAGAGTCCATTTGTAACATTAGAGAGACTCCTATATTCGACAGGAATAACTGCACGTTTTTGAAATCTTTACAAAATAATTCCCTTTATCTTTAAACAGTACAATAAACAGTTAATTGGATAAAAATGATCAATACCCCCTCATGTATGCACAGGTCACTCTTCTTCCCATTAATTATTTTCAGACAAAAATATTTTTGTGATAAACCTCTACCATTACTGCATTCTCCTCTCTTGCTAAAAGTTGCAATTTTGTGGCAGGAAAAACAGCTAGCAGATTGGGCAAATGTATACCTCCTAAAAGCTTGATCCTTATTCTGTGACCTACCCACAATTCCTCTGTGTGTAGCACTATATATATAAATATGTACATATACAAACATTATATATATAACAGTTTCCTATGTTTGATAAACCTGTAAATATTGATCATGCAGTTGTTAAATAATAAGCAACTATAGGAGGAACAAATATTACCACCACCACCATACTGTTATGGTACAGAAATTGTAAATCAGTATGCTAATACTAAAATATCTAGAATATCACTATTAAAGGGAGAAATAATACAGACATATTGTAACCACTTACTACCACCAAATAGTGTCTGAATCATACCATCATACAGTAACCAAATAATACTTCCACATCATGACCACACAAAACCACTGCATATTAAATCAATCATACCACCATATAGTTGTTGTCTTCTCTGCTTGTGCTGGCTCCCTTTTCCTTCTCTTCTCCATCTGACCCAGACCACCATAAAGATGTATTCCAACCACAACCTGTCTCTGCGGAATTTGCCACACAAACATATTTTTACATTTCCACAGTGATAGTATTTCTTTATGTGCCCTATTTTGTTACAGTGCCCCCACACAATACTAGTGTCCTCTTCTGTGCACTACAGAGGAAAACTGACCTTTTTGGGCCAAGGTAATAGTGCTCCTCTTAGTACTGTACACAATTATAGTGCCCTAACAGAGTACTAGGGTTCTATTTGTGCCCCTACACACTAATAATTTTACCTGCCCAATATAGAAATGGTGCTCCTTTTAATGATCCTCACAGTTAGGCTAAGTTCACCTGATGTACTGCGACACGTACAGTACACGCCGCAGTACATCGTGTCTTTCGGGAGCTCGCGATAATACGTGCGTACTCCCACTGGCCCCTTTGACATTCATTACTTGTGGCGTGTATTCGCCGCAAGTAATTGACATGTCACTTAATTAACCGCACGTACAATACGATCATATTGTACGAGCAGAGAGAGGAGGCGTAATCCATAGTTCTTAAAGAGAATTATGGATTACCGTAATTTTGCTGCACATCTTGCCCGTATTAGAGTGCAAATGCGCGGCGAAATGCACGCCAAAATTACCCCGTGTGAACATAACCTAAGAGTTCCTGCAGAACATAATAGGGCTCTCTCTGTGCACCCAAATATTAATAATGCCCCTTTCTGTGCTCTTTCTCCACTTTTGTTCCAGCAGAAGTTATGTTCCCCTTTGCATCTTAACACAGTAGTTATGCCCCCTTTTGTGCCCCCAATACAGTAAGAATGTATCTACTGTACTTTGTGCCCCCACAGAGTTGTAGTCCATTTTTGTATCCCCTTAACAAGTAGTTAGTAGTTGGTTACATCCTCCCCAGCACAATGCAGTTAAATTTTAAGCCATTTGCACCAGTAAGCTCAGTAAGTCCTCAGTTGCTGCAAATATCTTGCATACTTCAGGCCTAAAGCAGCCAGTGGTCTACAAAAGAAAATGGCGGTGCAGGGAGTCAGTCGCTCCTTGTAATGTCATAGTTCTTAACAGAACTGTATCTGTATCCTGCAAATGAAAGTGATGCACACTCAAGGATCCAAAGTGTTTGTCTTGGTTTTTAGTGCCAGCAATGTCACTGGTGACCCTCCCAGCTTTTCTGGTTAAATTTGCATTCCTTTGTATGCTATTAGTAGAGATGGGCGAATTTCCTGAAATTCGTTTCGTTCACTTCGCCGAATTTCTCGGCAAAAAATAACTTCGTTCCGAATAACTTCGGCACGAATCACGTTAAAAAACAGCTATTTCCAGAGCCTGCAGGGTGCTGTAGAACGTTGTGCCATGCTTAAATATGCAGAGGGAGCTTGGTTTGGTCTTCATACCATGTTGTGTTTTAGTATGACACGCACATGACTGCGCCCCGCTCTTGAATACTTCACTCTAAAATTCCTTGGGGATTAAGGGGGCAAAATGACCAAAAAAATGAAGGGGAATTCCTGATAAAACATGCCAGCGAAAGCGGAAAAAAAACAACTGAGAGCAGGGTGGCAAATTGTGCCCGAGTGGGGAGGTGACGGCGGCAGCCCCAGCGCAGTATGAGGTCAGGGGAGTGGGCCCAAAGACATTTGGAGGTGGCTAAACAGGATAGGCACAAGTGAGGCCACAAATGGGGGGAATGACCAGTGTGGGGCACGGCAGCAGCCCCAGCACAGCATGGGTAACAGTGGGGACAAAAACGTGTGTTGGGCACGGGGGAGCAGCCACAAAAACACATGATGTCAACAGTGGCACAATGACAGTGTGTAGGTCACGGCAGTAGCCACACACAGCAGCAGGCCATGAGGTCAGACAGTGGCACAATGACATTCTGGAGGTGGCAGATACAGGGTAGGCCCCACAGAGTGGCACAATGATACAGTGTGTAGGACACGACAGCAGCCAGAAGCAAGCAGTTCATGGGTCAGACAGAGGCACAATTGAAGAAGTGGTTAGGTCACGGCACACCCCACAGCAGATGAAGTCAGCACAGTGGCACAATGACACAGTGTTTAGTCACGGCAGTAGCCACAGCAGCAGCATGAGGTACAGACAGTGGGCAAAATGACATGTCTGGATGTGGCAAAACAGGAGTAGCCACAGATTTGGGACAATGACACAGTGTGTAGGTCCATGGCAGCAGCCACAGCAGCAAGCCTGAGGTCTGACAGCAGGCACAAGGACAAGAGTGGTGTAGTCACGGCAGCAGCCACAGCACAGCATGAGGTCAGACCAGTTGCACAAAGACACATGTGTGTAGGTCACGGCTGCAGCCACAACAGGCAGTACATGAGGGACAGACAGAGAGGCGCAGCAGTGTGTAGGTCACGGCAGCAGCCACACAGCAGCATGAGGTCAGACAGTGCACATGACCCATTCTGGAGGTGTAAAAACATGAGTAGGCCACAGAGTGAAAAATGACACATTGTGGAGGGCACGGCAGCAAGCCACAGCAGCAGCAAAGAGGTCAGACAAGTAGCACAATGAACATTCTGGAGGTTGGCAAAAACCGTAGTAGGGGCCCAGAGTGGTGACAATGACACAGTGTGGTAGGTTCACGGCAGCAGCCACAGCACAGCAGAGGTCAGACAGTGGCACAATGACACAGTGTGTAGGTTCACGGACAGCATCCACAGCAGCAGCATGAGTCAGACAGTGGCACAATTAAACACAGTGTGTAGGTCACGGCAGCAGCACAGCAGCAGCATGAGGTCCAGACAGTGGCCACAATGACATTCGGAAGGTGGCAAAAAAACAAGTAGGCCACAGAGTGGGGACAATGACAAACAGTGTGGAGGTCACGGCAGTCAGCCACAGCAGCATCATGAGGTCAGACATTGGCACAATGACAGAGTGTGGATGTGGGTGCAATACCAGTCCCTGATAAGATGGTTGGTGGCATAAGGAGAAACTGTCAGCAGATGTGTGGCATCATGCGGGTGTCGGCATCAGAATGAGGTGGTCTGAGGCATGTAGTTTTGAACCCAGACTCGATTTCTCACAGTTTGGGTGAGGCGTCATGGCCGATATAGTCTGGACGCCTAAGGCAATTGAAGTTTGGAATCCTGGCCGATTCACGCCTGATTCATCTTGACAAAGGTCAAGTCGTTCCACATTTTCTGTGGACAAGCTGGTTCACCTTGGGGTAACGATGGCCCCCGCCGCACTGAACACGCCGCTCTGATGCCACACTACTGGCCGGGCAGGACAGCCTCTCCACAGAGCAAACACGGCAAGTTCGGCCACACATCCAGTTTGGCTGCCCAGTAAGTCCAGCGGATCTTCTAACTGGATGGCAGAGTGATTCCCAATTAGGCCATCACCTTTTTGGTTCAGGGCTGCCCCAGGTCCTGCTGTGCGGGCGCCCTGCCCTCCTCACTAGGCGGGTAAGGGAAAGTGCTCATCATTTGACCCCCAAGACTTGGGTTTGCGCTGAGGGACCCTGGTACTGCCCCCGGCCCCCCCCCACCTTCCCATAGCAGCCGGGGGCAGAAGTACGTAAAGCGCTGAAAAACCCCCCGGTCAAACCGCCCAGAGGAGGGAATCCGCACAGGGGCCACCCCAATGACTACGGGGGGAAATTTCCCTATAGAAATTTTGATTTTTGTCCTCCTCTCAATGGGCTGGGAAAAAAGGGGCCCCCAAATTTTGGACCGCTAGCGGGGTCCAAAAAGGGTGGAGAGCCAAAAGTCCCCCTCTCCCGGATGTGACTTTTTGGGGCGTCAAAAGCCAGGGGAAAATCAGCATGCGCCCCATCTGCACAAGGGGGGGAAACCCTTTCCGGGGGCTCCTGCCCCCAAATCTCCACTGTTTTCTGCCCATGTTTGGGGCCCAACTGCCCGTTTTTCCTTTCATCCCCCATCTACTCCCCAGTGCTCCTGCTCCTCCTCTCTTTTTCAACTGGGAGAAAAATCCATTTCTTTTCACCGAAATTGTTTCTGCCCAATTTTTCCTCCTCCCCTCCTCCATTTCAGTCCCCCCCGGGACTCATGTGGCCCGCGGGGGATGTAGTCGCCCTTCTCCTCCCCCCGCCAAGAAAGATTTTTTCAGCATCTTTTCCCCGGACGGGAAGCAGTGGTTGACGTTATTCTTTCCCTTTGTCCTGGCGCTGCAATAAAGTCACCTCCTGAAGGGCCTTTAAACAAACGGCGGGGTTTCAGATGGGGGGGGGAAACGGGCGGAATCAAAGTTACACAGGGGATTATACTTCTGCCCTGCCGGGGATCTTTTAAAAAATTTAAATAATTTGGCCTTTCTCGTTCATACATGGGCCAAACCCCTGTGCGGGCGGGAAATTTCCCAAAAGGGTGGAAACATCCCCAATATCAGAGTGTTTTTGGGGGGGGCCTTTCCCTCCCAAATGCAACTCGTTGAGGGTGTTCCGGTTTTGTACGAAGGGATAAAGTAAATCCCACGTTTCCGGGCCCATTTTCAGAATGTTCTAAAAACGGTAAAGGGATTTAGGAAACCCCTTTTCACAACCAGTTAAACAGGGTGCACCATGCGGGGACGCTTTGGACCATCCCCCTGGGTTTTGCAGTGCGGAACCATGTTCCCCCCCTTTTGTCCGTCACCAGGGTTTTCCCGATTTGCATTTGGGCCGCGGAGAAACCCAAAAAAAAATTCGATTTTTTTGCTGCAGGGACGCCGAGCAGTTCCCCCCCTGTGGGGAACTTCGTTCCCCCCCGAGGCAAGCCAGGGGGAAAGAACTTTTGGCCCACCGCTTTCCCTTTACACAGTGGAAAGTTTGGAGAAATTTACTTTTTGGGGGGGCTGAGAGGGTTTGGGGGAAGGGGGAGGGAGGGGGACATTGGCGCAGGGCCGCATTTTTAAACCACGGTGGAGGGGGGAAAAGCGGCGTCTCCTGCCCAAAGTTTTTGGGTTTGTCCTGGGCCGGAAGCCCATTCACCCAGTGGGCCGTAAAGGACATGTACGGGGCCCGCCGGTATTACAGGCTCCAGGGTTCCGCGCTCCCGGAAATTTGGGAAAAAACCGTTAAAGCTAAAGGGACGGGCCCCCCTTCTGTTCTACATATTTATGAAGGTGGGTACTGCCTTTTTGGGAAAAAAAAATTTTAAAGGGCGGGGAAAACTTTCCATCCCGGCTCGGCAAAAAGCCATTAGTTCTCAAAACTGCAGAGTCCCCCAAATTTGGGAAAAGGGGAGGGACTGCGTCCCAACAACGGGGACAGGAGCACGGTCAGCTGCTGAAACCTTAGGAGGGTTGGACCCCATATTTTGGGTCTCTTTGCAAACCCCTCCCCTGAACAAATGCTGGCCCAGGGATTGCGAGGAGCAGGAGCATTGGAGGGGGGGGAGATGATGTCAAAGAGAAACAGCCCCCTTCGCGGGAGGGGGGTGGACCCTTTGGGTGGCTGAAATTTGGAAAAGCGTACCACGGGGCGCTGCGCGCGGGGGCGGATGGACCCCAAAATCTGAGCCACTTTTCCCCCGGGCCCACCGGATGGTGAATTTTGCATGTTTTTGAGCAGGCCAGGGGCCCAAACGTTAGTCCCTGGTACGCTTCACTTTCTGTTACAAAACCCTACATTAAAAAAATTTCGGCCTCCCCCGGTTTTTTTTAGCAAAAAAACTCCCCACCCCCCCAAGTTTTCGGTTTTTTACCCCCCCCTTTGGCCCGAAACTAAAGGGGATCTAGTTTCCCACTCCCTGCTGAACCCCCCTGTGCCGCTACTTTTTTGGGCCCCTGCGAAGGGGTTTTTTTTTCCCTGGGCCGTTTGGGTTTCCCACATTCCACGTTTGCAAACCGTTTGGGGGGGAACTCAAAAAGCCAACCCCCCAACTTGCTGGCTCCCGCCGCCCCTTTAACCCCAAGCTGACGCCCTCTTCCCTGCGTGATGAAGCCCGTGCCTTTCCCCCCGGGGCTCCCAAGGGCGGTCGGCACATCATATTTTATTTGTGTTTTCACCCTTTCAAAGCTGCCCTCATCAGGGTGGGGGTTTAATGCATGGCTGACCCCTAAACAAAATGCCCTCCCATGCCAATTCTCAAAAAACTATATTTTGGGCCGCCCTACGGGAAAGAAGCGGGGATTTTGGCCCCCCATTTCTTCGCTGCCAAGTAGCGGGGAAAATGCCCTCCTAAAATTGTTAATCCTCGCTTATAGGGCGGTGAGCCCAGCCCAACATATTTGATCTCTGGCGGGAGGGAACCGGATGGGACAGAGGGCGGGTTTGAGGCGGTGAGGGGGCGCTAAACCCCGCTCCCGGGGCCATGCCAAACTAAGGGTTGTGTCTGACTTTCCCCTCCCGACTCTTGGCGGGGTTGTCAGATGTCATCTGGGAGGAAGTGGAGGGCCCCTGGGTCAACCAACCCAAAAAACCCCTTTTGGGTTTGGGTAGCAGTACACGGCCACTAAAAGGACAGCGGCAGTTTTTGGCCCTCAAAAAGTGCCCCTGCTGCGATGTCCCCTTCCCTGTGCGCGACCCGGGCCGGGGTTGTTTGTGCCTCTGACCTTGGGGGTTGAAAAGCCACCCACCTCTCTGTCTGACTTTTACTGTTTTTTTAAAAAAAGTAAGACCTTTTTTGATGAAGATATCTGTATTTTGATAAATCCCACCCCTGTATTTGACCCAAATAAACCAGTAAAAAAGTTGGTAACCCTTGGGATAAAAATTTGCGCTCCCAAAGGGGCGGAAAAATTGCTTGTTTGTGCCTTTTAAAAAACTCTGGGGAATTTTACTAAAATAAAAAAACCCAAAAAACAGGCTTAAAAACCCTTCGGTTTTTGAATTTTTTGCCCCAGTTTTTTCTTCTGGGGCCGGGGGAAAAAAAAAGTTTTTTTACGGGAGTCCCAAAAACAGAAAAAACGTTTAAAAATTAACCCCTCGTTTGTAAATTTGCGCAAAAAAATTTTGAGCAACCAAAAAAACTACTAGCTTTGTACCCGTGTTACATTTGCTGTTTTCTATGCCACACAACAAAAGTTTAAAATTGAAAATTAAACTTTGCTTGTAAATTGGGCTACGGGGAAAAATGTATATATTTTGGCGGTAAAAATGAGGGTTTTTCTTGGGATCACCACGGGCTGAAAAAAAAAACAACGTTTTAATTAACCCCTGGATTTTAAAAATTGCGGCAAAAAATGAGCCACCACAAACTATAGTTTTGGGGAAGCGTTTACAAGGGCTGTTTTTTTTTTTTTTTTCTTTTTCAAATGCTTTTATTTTAGAAGTCAAAACGTTACAAAAAACCCACAACCTTCACAGGGGTTTTCACAATATAAAAATTTAAAGGGCAGTACATTAAAAGGGACCTTAGTTTTAATTCCTGGAGGGGGCCCCCCACTTTAAAAAGGGCCCTTTACAATGACTTCCAATTTTTGTAGGGGGCCAGAGGGGAAAAAGGGAGTGGAAGGGGAGAATGCGGGGGGTTGGGGGGGGGAAAGGGCAGGGAGGGGAGAGAAAAAAAAAAAGGGAAGAGACGCCCAAAGGGCAGGGCCGGAAACCCAAAAGTTTGTTTAAACCCCCGATCTGCAACCCAAAGGGCGCAGAGTGAAGAAAAAATTTTGTCTAAATTCGGGCCCGGGACGGGGGCCGTACCCCCCACAGGGGGGGGCCCGTCCCTTCCGCCCCCGGGGCCCCCTCACTGTGCACCCTCAGGAAAACCAGCACATCAAATAAGAAACCTCATTTTGAGGCCAGAAATAAATTATTTAAAAAAGAAAAAAGAAAAAACAAATTTCTAAAAACCAGAACAAAAAAAAAAGAAAAAAAAAACATGGGCCCCAGCCCGGGTTTGGTTTTAAAGGGCTCAAAGCGTAGAAAAAAAAAAGCAACCCGATAAGGGGGGTTTGGGGAACGGGCCCGTGGAGGGGCCCCAGGAAAGCCATCAACCCCAAACCCCCGCCCGGGCCCCCCCAACTCAAGGGGCCCACCAAAAGCAGGTTAGGTAATCGTCCGGGGTTACAAAAAGAGATCCCCGTCCTCCCAACCCCGCAGAAAATTTGGGGTTTTACGGGAAAGGGGGAAAAATTTTTAAATCCTTAAGTGCTAAGCCAAAGAAACCCCCCGTATCCAGGGCCCCGTCCCAGTTTGGGAAGGGGGTTGACAAAACCCAAAATCTGGGAAAATTTCAATTTTTGGCCCGCAAATTTAAGAAAAAAACCAGGGGATGGGGGTTTTTGCCAGAGCTGGGAAGCGGGATGGGGCTACCCCCGGAGGAATGAGGGAGGGGCAGTTGTGCCAAACCCCGAACCTCGTGATTTTGTGTAATATGAAGCACGCCCTTTCCCAAAAAAGGTTTTCAGAAATGGGCAACCCAAACCGAATGGGTCATCGTTTCCCCCTCCCTCTTTACCGGCCCCAAACAGCAGGGGGCTGAGGGGTAAAATGGGTTTTAGCAGGGCAGGGGCGGATACCATCTTGTGCAATTTTTTTTAAAACAGTTTATGGGGCCCGGAGGAAACCCCAAAACTGTGGGTCCCGCTGAAACACCTGGGGCCATTTAAACTCCCCTGGGAAAATCTGATTGAGTTCCCCTTTTTCCCGCTACCTGGGAAAGGGGAGCTTTTTACCTGGGTCGGAAAATTTAATTTTAAAAATCTGTACAGACCCGCGAGGGCTCGCCTCCAGAGTTCCCACCCCTACACCACAACTCGAAGGGGTTGGGGCCCCTAAGCGGCCCCAAACAACCTTTTTAAATTTGAGTAAAAGCTGCATTTAAATTTGGAAAAAGGGGGAATCGGGAAAACTGCGTCGTTGTAAACCCCGCCAAAACCCGCGCCTTTTATCCCTTTAATCCCCCCGAGGTTAGCACCCATCCAGAAAACCCAAGCGGGGGCCTCAGTTCCCAGTAACCGAGTTTAGAGCTTCAGCCCAAAGAGGCCCGGGGATAAACAGGGGTTCCCCACCAGCGGGGGGCAGGGGGGGCCCAACCCCGAAAAAGGGCCCCAGTTTGGGAAACATAGGAAAAGGAAAAATCAAGACCGAGGTTGCGGGGAGCAATGGGGTACAGGCAAGGAGGGGCCCCCGGGTAATACCCAAAGGGGGGGAGCCAGGGGAGTGCTGCGGGGGGGGCCCTATACAGTTTAAGCTTTTCTAACTGTACCCATGTTTTGGAAACTTCCCCCCCCTAAAGCGGTTCCAACGTCCCCCCACCGCCAAACCCCAAAAACAAAGTTTTGTAGGCCTGGAAGTGGGGGAACGCCAGGCCCCCTTCGGCCTTTGGCCCCGCAAAGGGTCATTTGCAATTTGGCCCGCCCCTTCCCACAAAATTTGGGGGGGTTTAACCGCCTCAAGGGTTTTGGAAAAAAAGGGGCGGGGAAATTTAATAGGGTAGCCGGAATAGAACGCCCGAGTGGAAGGACATTCATCTTTAAAAATTTTTATCCGACCTACACCCGAGAAAATCTTTATTGTCCCATTTTAAAGGGGTCCGGGTTTTTTTCCGGGAACACGGGGCAAAGTTTAAGTCAAATTTTTCTTTTCCGGGTTTCTGGGTTTCGGGGGACCCTAGATACTTAAAAAAAGGAGGCTTCCCCCCAAAAAAGTTTGGGGAAAGGGGCCCCCCATGGAGGGGAAAACATGTTTCCCGAGGGATATGTAGCCCCCCTTGCCGTACTTTTTGACATGTTGATTTTATGAAAATTGGGTAGAAAGGCCCTTTTCTCCCCTTCCCAAAACCCCTTTTCCCCCCCCGGGGGCGATGGGGTAAAGGGGGGCCCCCGTAAAAGGAGCAGGGTCATCTGCAAAAAACAGAGCATTTGAAATGCGGCCCCCCCCCTGGAACCCCCTTTCTCGGGGTCCATTCGAATTCTCGCAACAGGTGTTTCCTTTGCCAGAATGTAAGGATAGGGGAGAGGGGGCATCCCCGCCGGTGCCATTTCCAAACGTCAGAAAGGGGGGGGGAGGGCCCCTTAACCCTCACCCGGGGCTTGAGGTGAATTTTATAGGGGCCCTCACCTTTTTCCCCGCTTTACCGGGCCAATCCCCGCGACCGAAAAAACCCCCCCAAGAAGGGCCCAGCGACCCCCGTTTAAAGGCCCCTTTTTCTGCGTTGAAATGGGTAGGAAAAAAAACACGGGGGTTTTTTTTAACCCCGGACTTTAAAGGATTGGGGGGAAGGTTTTGAGTGTAATTGTCCCCCCGGCCTCTCTGGAAGGGGACAAACCCCACCCCCGAAACCGGGGGGAACATGTTCCCCCAAAAGCGGGTTCAATCGAAATTTGCAAGCATTTTGGGAAAAATTTTTGCGGGCCCCCTGTTTAAACAGCGAATGGGACGAAAATTTTGGCCCTAGAGAAGGGTCCTTGCCCCCCCTTAGGGAAACACAACAATTTGAGCCTGGAAAGGCCGGGTTAAAAGGGGGGTCCGCGGACACCTCGTTGAAAGCAAAGAGTTGTGGCTGAGTCAGCTCGGGGGCCCAAGTGCTTTATAAAATAGAGTGTATAGCCCTTTTGGGGCCCGGGCTCTTAACCCAAAGGGGAGGGGGCCCTTTTCCTGCTGCACTCCTTCCGGAACGGTTCCCCAAAGAGGCGAGGGCTTTAAAAGGGGAAAGGGGGGGGATGGCCCTCCTCTCTAAATAGGACAAAAGAGATGTTTTCGGGACCTCGGGGCGGGGTGATTTTTATTGCCTGGGAAATAATAATCGGGGAAAACCTGCCCAAAAGGGCTTCCTTAGGTGGGGGTCCCCCCCGACTGGGTTTTGGGTAGATTTTTGAAATATTTAAACCGCCAGTACCCGGGTTATCCCCTAAGCGGCCCCGTGTAAAATTCTGCCCCGGGGTTTTTTCACGAGGGGTTAAAAAAAAGTGGCGCATTGTTCCCATATTTTTTTTGTGTTTGTGCTCCATGAGGGTGCAGGATATCGTGGGGGTCCCAACAATAGCTCTCCGATCCCACTTCCCCCCCCCCCCAAGCCTTTTTGCGAAGCCTCCCGAATGCTAAGCGCCCTTTTGAAAAACTTTTTGGGGCTTAGCTGCCCGCTTGTTATTAAAAAAACCCCTGAGGGGAAAATTTAACCCCTCCCCCTGAAACTGGGAAGGAGACGGGTCCAAGGGGGTGCGCGGAGAGGGGAAAATATCCCGGCGAGCCTGTAGGTCCACAAAACACAACGAGTCGGGGCAGAAAAGGGCTCGTTCAGGGCCCCCAGGAGGGAAAGGCCCCCCCCGGTGGGGATAAAAAGAGGAAGAGCCAGAAACAAAATGGACCGGGGGATGGTCCGAGTGGAGCCCGCTACCCCCCCGAGGCCGATACCACATAGCGGGAAAGGGGCGAAGCTCGGCAGAATGTAAAACTTTTCATTTTTTCGAGGGTTAAAGGGGGAAAGGGGTAAAAAAATGTAGGTCCCCCGGGCCCGCGGGTGCACAAAAACCCCCACACTCCACCGCTTTCATTCATGGAGAAAACTTCTTGATTCTATTAAGAGCAATTTTAGGGCCACTGAGGAACGCCAAGAAGAGGCATCAGGGGGACGGGTTTTAGAGGGCCCAAAATTTAAGTTCCCCCCCAGCACAATCTGTCCTTGGGCAAAAGTGGAGCCCGCGCATCAAGCGTCCGGGTCAGAAAAGTCAAAATGAAAATGTATTGGGGAAAGTACACGTTTGCCCCGCGTGTGAATTTTGGGCCCGTTGCTAATTTTTACGAAAAAAGCTCTGGTTTCAGTGTCACGGGGAAGTGGGCCAAGACCCCCCAAACATGGAGGCACTTATGGGGGGAAAAAAAATGGCCACCCCCCCTGACCCTTTTGAGGATGGATTCCCCTATTTTTGGCACCCCGGCAGGGGAAATACCTGTTACGGTAAGACTGTATATGGGAGGAGAGGAGGTTGGTTTCTTGAAGGAATACAATATGTGATTTCTGTTTATGCAAATGGTATAGGACCTGTGATCTCTTTTCGGGGGAGTTAAATCCCACAATGGCGTGTTTTTTACGCTACACAACAAGAGATAAAATTGTAATTAACCTTCGCTTGTGAATTAGGCTACAGGAAAAATGTATATATTTTGGCATTGAAAATGACGGTTTCTTGGGATCACCACAGCTGAAAAACAACGCTTAATTAACCCCTGGATGTAAAATTTCGCCAAAGAATTGAGCCAAACCCCAAACTAGTAGCTTTGTAGCGTGTTACAATGCGGTGTTTTTTACGCCACATAACAAGAGATAAAATTGTAATTAACCTTTGCTTGTGAATTATGCTACAGGAAAGATGTATACATTTTGCCGTTGAAAATGACGGTTTTTTGGGATCACCACAGCTGAAAAACAACGCTTAATTAACCCCTGGATGTAAATTGCGCCAAACAATTGAGCCACCAAAAACTAGTAGCTTTGTAGCGTGTTACAATGCGGTGTTTTTTACGCTACACAACAAGAGATAAAATAGTAATTAACCGTAGCTTGTGACTTATGCGACAGGAAAAATGTAAAAATTTTGGCTTTAAAAAGAGGTTTTCCCTGGGATCACCACAGCTAAAAACAACGCTTTTAAACCCCCTGGATTTAAAAATTGCCCCAAAAGAATTGAGCACCAAAAAGAAGGGGTTTTTATTAAAAAAACGCGTTTCTTTAAATGAATACAACGGGAATGCTTAGACCCCCCTTGGGTTATTTAATTGCTGTGAGCAGATAGTTTTAAAATTTATATGCAGCTGCAGTGGACCACAGGGTTTTTAGACCCAAATCCCCCAAAAAAATCAGAAATAAAACTTAAGAGAAGCAGTCTCGAACAAGTAGACACCCCAAAAATCGCTTAAAAAATCGTTTTTCGTAACAAACCCCGGGCAGCACCTTCCCTGACAGTACAGTGAGAGCGGTATGATCCCAGCACGGCCCGATTTTATATAGTGGGGTACGTCACAGAATCCCGCCGGGTTCTTGTTTTCTTCATCTCTGCCATTATGCAGGCTACCCCCTTCTTCCCCCAGAGTGCTTTGCCCCATGTACCCATGTGCTCGCAGCCATTTTTCAATAAAAAAGCACACCGTTACCCCAATCCCCAAACTTCGACTTGTTTAGAAAACCCAAGTTTCCTGAAATTCTAAACAAAAATTTCCCCTTTGTTAGAACAATTCGCCCATCTCTAGCTATGAGGAACATGTGAACAAGTGGTCTGCTCATGGTTGGTAAAACACTGTGCAGCTGGGTAGCTAAGATTGTACTGGGTGCAGGACCTCTCCAGAAGAACTGCAATGTTAGAAAATAAGGGGTTGGGGAAATGGTTCATAGCCAGAAAAACAGTGTACAAGCATAACTCTTCTTTTCTGGGGGGGAAAAAAAGGGGGGGCCATTTTTTAAAACTATGTTTATAAACCAGAATTTTTCTAATTTTTATGAACCCCCAAAAAATCAAAAAGTTCACATTAATCTACATGGTTTCTAAACAGTCCTGACTCCAAATATCATAGCCTTTTAAAGTATGGGAAAGGATACACCTTGGTAAACAAGTAACAAAAGCTGATAGCAGACCATTAAATCCTCCTACTGTACTGTCGAGTAATAGTATTGTTGGGGGTCGTTTACCAACATTGGGGTCACCCGTTTGCCCCGGTATTCCAAATCACGTTGGGGGAAATATATCGGCCGATTGAAACTGGCCCCGACAGGAGTTCTGGATAAAATTTCGTTAAAGTTCAAGCAATTCTGACAAAGCAAAGCCTTAACACTATTTGTAACTCTAATCAAAACAAGCGCGAGCATACAGGGGAGGAAGGGATTATGTCCTATTTAGGCAGTGTTAAGTACACTTTATTGGGGTCCCGTTGTCTCTGGGAAAAACCCTCGGGATGCATCAGCCAAAACTCAGTGATTTTCCAGTAACACAAAACTTCAGGAAAGGGAGACAATGCTGGAGGTCAATTTTGAAGAAACAGATAAAAAAGTGGGTCACATCTGAGCCATTTAGCTTCTTATAATTGCTGCATCATTTAAATTTCTCACAAAATGGATTCTCTCAGCTGAAATGCCTTATAAGGAGAAAAGCTTGGGATTTCATAATTTATACATATAACACAATATTGATTCAAACCTCTCTACCTTCACAGTATTATAAAATATTAGGAACAATGCAAACGAGAAAGGCCTCCCCCAATCGAGACAAAGAAAACTAAATAACAGATTGTTATAAAAACTTTAAGTGATGGCCAATAACCAGGCAAGAAAATCCTACAAACATGGATCAAACATGTAACAGATTGCTTATAAGTTGCAAAAATATGTCCAGATATAGTAATCAGCATTGTCAACCAAATTATCTTATGTCTGTAATTAGTTTTAAGTTGGTCCTTAAAATAAAACAGCTGTGGGTTGTATGCTCATTTGGCCAATATCTGTCTTCCTGAACTTCCCATAAACATGCACTCTTGATCAAGCATGCATGTTTATTCCATAGGAAAGAGACAGAGACAAATTGTTTTCTCAGTTTATTTCCTGGCAAAATTAAGGATTGTTTCCTCACAACTGTCACTGAGGAAGAGTGAGGAGGCCCCCATACAAAGTAAGCTTTAAGTGGATCACAGTTAAGATTAGTAGGATCAGGCAACTTTAACCTAAAGTTACCAGTTCACACCAGTATACAGAAAAGCCACAGTATAATACAAAAGGAAAGTGCAAAAATGCAAAAATACTGACAAGGCAACATCTCACACACCTACTCTACATGAGAAGGATGATTGCTAGTGTTACAATTGCATATAGATAAGGTGATTCAAAGGCTGCCACTTATACTAATACAAGTGGTGCACCATGCTGGCTTACAAACTATGACGCCTCTACTATTTATTTGGGTGGGCTGCCCAGCACATTTCAGGTGTTTAACACAAAATACTGACACTCTCTGCACCCCAGTATTTATTACCTACTGGAAAAATATCAAATATGAGGTATTAGTTGATACAATGTCCCACAATATTCCACAAGCTCGCAACCCATGTTAAGGGTCCCCATTTTCTTTCGACTTCCTACGCTAACAATTTACAAAATAAATCACAGATAAATGGGACATTATTTACTCAAAAACACAAACACAAGGCCATACTTTCAGCTTAATGGCTGGACAACAGGCTAAACCCAAAAGGAGGCAATATAAGTCCCACATGCTGCTTGGGAAAGATGTAACAGGTGCAGATAACTAATGAGCAGTAGCTCACATGCCCCTCCACTAGGAGGGAAACTGAATGATAAAGAAGCGCACATTGGATAAGTACCAGTTCACACCAGTATCCAGAAAAGCCACAATTTTATACAAGGGGAGACTGCACAAATGTAAGGAACCATATTTGCACTGAACTCCCTAATTCCTTTTTATGTGTGAAAGAATTGCATACATGTACACTTAGCTGTATAAATAAGATAGACCAGAGAAAACTAGCTCTCTAGTGCCAGCTATTAGAGGAAGCTGCTGTATAGACAAGACTGTATTTATAGTTGGTGTGGCCATAAGCACCAAGTCTCATTATGTCTTATTTTAGCAGTGGAACTGCATTTTGTTCATAGACTCTTTATGATACTTATTTTATGTCCAGCCAACACATAAGGCAACATGTATGATTTTTGGCACTTACATGCCAATTTTTAAGCGCATTAGAATAGTTTAGAATGCGCCTGAATTTATGAAACCGTTCTACTGCAGGCCATAAATCAGGCGCATCTAGCGCTAAAACGACACTTCTGGCTCAGGTAAACTACTTTTAAAGTAATTTACCTGTTCCAGCAGTAATGCGGCTGGATTTGCCGTATTAAAGCTATAAATGTGTAGCTTTGTATGGTTATAGTGCGCCCCACCTCCTACAAGCCGCCGAAATCAGGTGCATTACACAGTGCCGCGGCCGCTCTGTAATGCGCCTGATATTGGTCTGCGGGAGATTTAAAAATAAAGCAAACAGGGCTGCACTAGGTGTACAGCTAAAAAGAGGCCAGACTTCTGGCACAGCCCCGTTCTTACATGTCGCCCAGATAGCTTATTTAAATGTGAAACAGAACCAACTTAATCCAAAAGAGACTATGTTTGCCCAATGATCTCCTATCTCTCTGCCATGATATACATAGGGTCAGTGGCGTAGCTATAGGGGTCGCAGAAGTCGCACTTGCGACCCGGCCCACGGGCCCCCCTCGCCACACTCCTGTAGCTAGCTGTATGTACCTAGATTTAGTAGCGGAGCAGCAAGCAACTTTTGTCCAAGGTGGGACCCGCCAGGGAGCAGAACTGGGTGAGAGGGAGCAGAACTGGGTGCAGAGATGGGTCTGGGTGAGAGTTAGCAGAACTGGGTGCAGAGCTGGGTCTGGGTGAGAGGGAGTAGAACTGAGTGCATAGCTGGATGAGGGAACAGAACTGGGTGCAGAGCTGGGTGAGGGAACATAACTGGGTGCAGAGCTGTGTGAGAGGGGGTAGAACTGGGTCCAGAGCAGCATCTGGGTGAGAGGGAGCAGAACTGGGTGCAGAGCTGGGTGAGGGAGCAGAACTTGGTGCAGAACTGGGTGAGGGAGCAGAACTGGGTGCAGAGCTGGGTCTGGGTGAGAGGGAGCTGAACTGGGTGCAGAGCTGGGGGAGCCGGAGCAGAACTGGGTGAGAAGGAGCTGAACTGGGTGCAGAGCTGGGTAAGAGGGGGCAGAACTGGGTGAAAATGGGCAGTGTAGAGAGCAAATGGGCAACAGGGTTTGGGGACTTCCCCGAGCACACTCAGACTTGGCAGCCCACCCACTGCCCATCATTGGAATACATGGAGACAAGAGGGGGCAAGGGGACAACAAGAGGAATTTCTCAGGTGAGCTGATCCTCATCCTCCTGCAGCAAGCATTTGGCAAAGGTATGGGACCATGGCATTACACATAAGACATGAGGTGTTACTTGTCAGACATGAGGCATTAGGTATCACCTAGTGGCTCATACCCGGGTAATATCAGCTAGTGCCTCACACCTGAGGAGTAACACCTTGTGTCCCATACCTGACAACAGTTTTTTTTTTTACATTGTTAATTTTTACTTTTTATTTACTAGTTGCGGTTCATAGACAATAAACGTCCTGTGTAACTGGGCTGTCCACTAAGAAGACGGGGGTGGTTAAGTACCATCCTTGGCTTCTCAGCTGCTGTGTATGTAACGCTCAAGAAGCACCGTATACACAGACAGGCAAGAAGCCCATAACAGGCTCCTGGTGCCAGTGTTCATATGATCTCCATGACTACCTGAGCTGACCCAGATCAGGGAAGGCGTTTTGTCTGTAACTGGGGCTCATATACCACCCAAGTTACTGAAGAAATCACCCCCCCTACCCTCCCCTCCCCCAAAAAAGTGACACAATTACAAAAAATTATTTTAGCGCCACTTTTGCTTTTTTTTTTTTTTAAAGGGGTGGTTCCACTATAGATATTGATGGCTGGTTATGCCATCCTTGTCTGATAGGTCCGGGTCCCACCTCTGGGACCCAGACTTACCACCTGAACAAACCCCTGAAACCTTTCCATTCTGAACATAGAAGTGGTTGGGACTCTCCCATAGTCAATGTAGTCATAGTCATAGTAAATTTCTGAGTGAAATGTTAATTATGCTGTAAATGCGGGGAACAGGGGGGCCCAAAGCTGACTTCTTGCACCTGGGCCCATGAGCCCTTAGCTACGCCCCTGCATAGGGTCTTTATCTAGGTATTCCGACAGGTACCAGTAACAAAGCCCTGTAATATCATGTAAATGGGGCCTATCAGCCCAATATGTGTATATAAAGTGGCTCAAAAAAGTGAGTACACCCGTTACATTTTTATAAATATTGTATTAGTCAGTGTACAGCTTGTATGACAGTGTAATTTCTGGTGTGCCCTCAAAATAACTCAACACCCAGTCGTCAATGTCTAAACATCAGGCAACAAAATTAAGTACACCCATAAGTGAAAATAGTTGCTACATGTCCCCTTAGTGGCATTATGATGTAAAGTTTACATCAAATGTCATTAAGTGGTTAAATTTAAGCATGAAGCATTTCTGAATAGCAAGGTAAGACTTTTATATACACTCTATATCTTCAGTCTTGTGGTGTAATAGTGTAGTGGAATGTAAAAGAGACTTGTATGCTGTTTCTCTGCTGTGGCTTATTGGAAATCAAAATGAAGCTATTTCTTGTATTAACCCTTAGATATCCACCCCTAAAGTCAATTATGTGTAAATGAAAAGAAAATCCAAGCAGAGGCTTTGTGTTAAATGCAATCAGCCCATTCCAGTTGAATGAGTCTTCAATATATGCACTTTATGTTCCTCTCTTGGGAGGGAAGGGTCATTACAGTCTGAAGCTAAATCCTTCCTCTCCTGGTTTAAGCTCTCAGCAACCTTTCAGGAGGTTAAAACCGCTCAGGATGCAATATAAGCAAGTCTGCAGCTAAGTCTTCCATATATATGTTTCTGAGGATGATGAAAATTCTGATGAATCAGACAACTCATCTCTACGGAAAGATAAATTGCCATCTTTACTAAACAACTATGGAATCTGACAGAAATCCTGTAAACAAACGAGAAAGAGACTCTTTCATTTCCCTAAATCCAATGGTAAGGGATTTCCAGGTCATCCTATTTTGTCAGATCATTTCAACATGAGTGGTTTAAAAAAAAAAAAATAAATTGAACCTAAAAGTTAGATTTAAAAATTCATATGAGGTGGATCCTGGTATACAACTGAATGGGAAGTGGTGGCAAAAGTAGATATAGTAAAAAGAAAGCTCTCAAAATATCAGACCACAGGTATTGGAAAACAGATGATGTGTATCCACTAGTGCACTATTGATTCGGCAAGGAATCAAGGAAGGGGCAGGGCTTAAATAGGGTCAGCGTTCATTCATAGCAAATCACTGGAGCGCTGGCCCTTTAAATTTAACTGTAGTGCCGTGTGCACGCCCATCAAGTGACAGGAGTGATGTGAGGAGAGCACAGGACGGGGCCACAAGTGTGGCCGTGATGTGGCGCCACTCACAACAGGAGCAGCTGGGATGCAGGTGTGCCCATGACCCAGCATCTGGGTCACGGGGGCACCCGTTATATGCAGAAAAAGTTACTCCTTTTAACATGCTTTAGTGCTATTTTTTATTACAAGCAGATTATAACAAAATGCAACAATTAACAAGCCTACACTTTAACACCGTCTTGATGTTCAGAAAAATGTACTGAGTGCAGGAGCTGAGCCCACTCTATACAACATAGGTGCCAGCTGTTAGGGAATCCTCCATTTACCATCAACTGGTCCTTACTAGTGTTGAGCGATTTTTATCGACAAAGTTGAAATCGGCAAGGTTTTTTATGGTGTTCAAAAAAAATTCCCAGATCTGCGAAAATTTAAAGGGTTTTAAAATCTGGCATCATCATTAAGATCGCGCCTTTTTGGGCGTTTTCCCTGAAATTTTGGCGGCAAAAAATGAAAATACACAATAGAGAAAGGGTGAGTTTGTGTGTGGGGACGTCATGCTGGGATTTTAAAGGTTTGGGCGATTGGCGGGAAAAATTTCACATAAACCTCGTTTTAAAATAAAACCCAAGGGGTTTTTCCTGCTTCAGCCTCAGGTTTTTATCGGTCTCATAGGGATAGGACCTCCCGCTCTGCCTGGGGCCCAAAACAGTCAGCAAAAAATAAGTTATTTCTGAAACAGAGAAACCTTAAATTAGCTGTGATCCTTCCAATTTAGTTGGGATTAGAGTTTTTGAACATTTTATGTAGTTAGCTAGAAAATTTTTAAAAAGCACATCTACCGCGGGTAAATTGACGGCGGGTTGGGAGCGGGGGGGGCCCCCCGCGGGCGAACCCAGACAAGCCTATCATAAAGAACACGGGATAAAGTTCCCCCAAAGGGGACTTAGTGTGGGCATTGTAGTGGAAATATCTTTATTTTTAACAGTTTGCTATTGAAATATTTCCTGGATATTGGGCACCCTGAACTTATTTTGGATAAAACATTTTAGTAACGGGGTTTCTCTTTTTTAAAAGCTGCAAAACCCCCACTTTTATTATCAGTTTTACTTTCCCAGATAGGTTTTAAAAATTTTACCCATTCACCTGGGGACTGTTGAAAAACCCACCTTGCACTTAAATTCCCAAACCAGCAATCTTGTAGTCAGCCGGGTTTTTTTTGTTGCCAAAAATACCGTGTTTCTTTCGAAAACATCACAGTTACGTGTTTTTTTGATTTTTTGCGCCCCCAGAAATTTTCCCATTGCGCAGAAACTTACGTAAATCTTAAAAAGAAATTTCTATATTCCCCCACAGGGGGGAATTAAAAGGTGCAAAAAATCCCGGGTTTATTTTTTTCAAAAACAAAATCAGTTATTTTTTTTTTTATTTTTTGGGCGCAACCAGCATGTTCATTGACGGAGCCTAGGGTAAATTTTAAAAAACAGCAATTCTATATTCACCTAATTTTAATTTAAAGGTGAAAAAAATACCGTTTATTATATCAAAACATAAAATTTACGTTTTTTTTTTACTTTTGCGCACCCAGCATTTTTTTCTTTGGGCCAGCATAACGTAAATTTTAAAAAACAGAAATTTCTAAAACCACCACGGGTAAATTTAAAAGGGTTTCAAAAAATACCTTTTTATTATATCAAAAAAAAACCCTTTACTTTGTTTTTTGACTTTTGGAAACCCAAGAAATGTTCATTGACGCAGCATCTACGAAAATTCTTAAAACCCCAATTCTATTTTCACCACAGGTGAATTGAAAGGTGAAAAAAATTACCTTTTAATTTAATAAAAAAACATAACGTTACGTGTTTTTTTGGGATTTTTTCCCAAACCCCACTGTTCTTTGCGAAAGAACTACGAAAAAATTCTTAAAACAAAATTTCTATTTTCCCACCACGGGTTAAATTTGGGAAAGGGGGCAAAAAATCCCGTTTTATTTATATCAAAACATAACATTTTTACGTTTTTTTTTGATTTTTGGGGCAACCGGGGGGCACGGGTTCTTGGCCAGCATCTACGAAAATTTTTAAAACAGCAATTCTTTTTCACCCAGGTAAATTTGAAAGGTCCCAAAAAAATACCTTTTTATTATAAAAAACCATAACATTACGTTTTTTTTTTTTTTTTGACTTTTCCCCCCCCCACCCGTTTTCATTAAAGCAGCTTTCTACGAAAAATTTTAAAACAGCAAATTCAAAAATTCACCACAGGTAAAATTGAAAGGTGAAAAAAAATACCGTTTTTTAATATCAAAACAAAACATTTTCGTTTTTTTTTGCCCTTTTTGCGCACCCAGCCCCCTGTTCTTTGACGCACCCATTTTACGTAAATTTTAAACAGAAATTTTTCTATATTCACCACAGGTGAATTAAAAGGTGAAAAAAAATCCCGTTTATTATTTTAAAAAACAAAACAGTTACGTGTTTTTTGATTTTGCGCCCCCCCAGCACTGTTCATTGACGCAGATCTACGTAAAATCTTAAAACACTTTTTAAAATTTTTCACCACAGGTAAAATTTGAAAGGTGCAAAAAAAAAACCGTTTATTATATCAAAACATAACTTTTTAGTGTTTTTTGACTTTTGCGCCCCCGGGCAACTGTTCATTGACGCAGCATCTACGTAAACTTAAAACACCCAATTCAATATTCACCACGGGTTTGTTTTAAAAGGGTTTGAAAAAAATTTCCCCGTTTATTATACCAAAACTTATCAGATACGTTTTTTTTTGCACTTTTCCCCAGCCAGTTTTGTTGATAGACACCTTGCATTAAAATTTTGAATCCAGAAATTTTTTTTTTTGGATTAGGGGGTTTTGGAGAATACCCTTTGATTTCCCCGTCTTTTAATAAGAGCCCTTTCCCCAAAACTTTTTCCCTTTTAACCTTCCCAAATTTTTATATTTTTAAACCATGGAGCAAAAAAGCAGGGGTAACCCGAGCAAAAGAGGGGGGTAGCACTTGGGGGTTTAAGGGTACGAGGAGAAGGTTGCCCCTTCCGTGCTGGCGACAACACGCTTTGCCAGGGGTCGCAGTTCCAGGACCGCGGGCCTGCCCATCGCGGGGTTTCCAGGGCCCTTAAATTTTTAAGAAACCCCCGAACATCGTCCCCAAATCTTCCTTTCAGTGGTTTAATGCAACCTGAATCTAGCAGCTTACCCCCTCGCCCCTCCCCCCAGTCACGGCCCCCAAATGCGGCATTCAGCTTTAAAAGCATCCGTCCAAATAAAAGCACCCCAAATGTCCCCCCGTGTCCCCACCAGTGGAAAACCCAAATTGTCTGAAGCCTTTTTGTTGCAAACATGGGGGTTGGGGGTCAGAAGGCATTTTAAAAAAGATCAAGAGGATAAATTTTAGTCTGCTCTGCGCCCATTTACTGATGCCATCAGAGGGAGGGGGGAAGGAACCCGGGTTCAATCGGAAAAAAATCCCGGGCGGTCGGAAAACCCCCTTGCAGGGGCCCCTTGCTTTTTTACCCCCGCGTTTTGGGAAATCAGAAAGTCAGGACAACCAAGTCCCCTTTGTGTTGATGATAAATGATAAAGACATTGGGGAAATTACCCCCTGGTTTTTCCCGCAGAATTTGCTTGCGAGGGGCTTAATCAGGGGGACGAGGGGAAGACGATGGGATAGTGCCCAAAAAGGGTCCCCCCCCAAAAAAAGGGGAGAGGGGGGTCGCGGGAAAATCCGCTGATATGATTCCCCCACCCACGGTAGCGCAAACCACGCTCCTCGCTTATCGCCCGAAAAAAAATGCCCGGACGTCTCAACCTTGGGCCCCTTCTTTGAGCATGCCTCTGTTTCACCCAGCGGATTCTATTCCCGCCTTTCCCGGGTAAACCAAAATTGGGAGGAAAGAACCTTAAGGGGGTTAAAACCACCAACAAAAAGCTATTTCACATGAGCGAATGAAATGATTTTGAAATGGAGGGAACACGGGCCCAAAAAAAACCCAAACCCCGCCGCCGGGCCCCAACCACTGTCAAAACCCTTTTTTCCCCCGCCCCCTCCTCCTCCGCCACCACCAACCCCTTTCCTCAGCTGCCCATGTCTCTCGGGAGTCATGCGGGGATCAGCCCCCTTCACCCTCCCCCCTTTCCCCGAGTACCCAGCACCACCAGAGACCCAAACCCTCCCCCCTTTCCCCCTTCCCCGCCATTTTTAAAACGACCTGCACGCCTTTCTGCGGCCAGTCTAGCACCCCAGCCTTCTGTCTTCCGGGGTTTGGGAGCAGAAAAAACACTTTAAACCCCAAACCATCCCAAACCCAAAAACCCTGAATGTCGGCATTGCCAGGTTTTTGGGCCTTGGAAATGTTGCCTTTCCGTCTGGGGGAAAACAGATGGGTTCCCCATTCAGGGCCCCCTCGCTTCCCCCCAAAATATCAGAGGGCCGGCAGGCTTTTTCTTTGCCCAAGAAAAGCCGTCCCTCCCCCGGGCCACCACTTTGTCATTTTAAAATTTAAAGGGGTGTTTTCTGCATCTGTGTCCGGAAAAGCCATTCACCACCGCCCCAAACCCTTTTTTGGGACTAGTAACAGGCCCAAAGGGCCGCTAAAACTCTGGACGGGTTTCACTGGGTGAGCTGGGTGGATGCCCTCGGGGGTGACGGGGGGTCTGGGCCACAGCTTTTCAAAAACCCCCGGGGAGGGTTGAAAGGGCTTTTTCCCCCCAAAGGGTTCCTTTGGGGCATCACGTTCCCCAGAGCACCGGCCGTGTTGAAATTAATCTGCCTTGGGGGAACCGCCCCCACAAAACAGGTCAGGAGCTGGGTTTGGCTCCTAAGCAACGAGACCCGGCGGGGGTGGGTGGTGTGGCGATAACAAAAAATTTCTGCTGGCCGCCCTTAAGATGGTAGGCGGGGAGCACATCCCTTGTGGCACATGTCATAAAACCTTGTCACCAAAATTTTTTCAAAAGAGCTACCCGGGTTTCCTGGACTCCCCGGGGAAAAGAAGGCTCGAGGTTTTTTTCGCATTTCCCGCCGTTCGCCCCCTTGCTTGGGTCCCCCTGGCTGCTTTGGGCAGCGCCCGCTCGGCCCCCCCGTAAAACCGCTAAATTGTTACTTTGGCCCACACCGGGAAAATTCCACCCTCCCAAGCTCCGGCGTTTGGGCAGCAGGAAATTCCCTTTAAACCAGTACAAGTGACCATGGCCTGACAAGCAGGGGTTCGGACCTGGGTATGAAACACCGAGGGGTGGAGGCAGGGAAAGAGTTTGCACCATCCTTCCCAGTTTTGAAGAACCCAACAAAAAGGGTCAGTGGGCCCAATCCCCCCTTGTCAGCGACATTGTGGTGTTTCTTATTTTCTAAAACCGACCCCCCGTTGGACACTCTGAAAAAAAACAGGCCCCGGGCCAGCACGGAGGAGGAGACGGACACAGATGGGACACGGACCTTTTTTTCCCCCCCGTCAAATCCACAAGGCCCGACATTTTCAAAATTTTCCTGGGCCCCTTCATTAGGCAGGGGTTTTTCCGGGGTCAGAGCTAGGCCAAGGGGCGCATCAGCTCTGGGGTTTCCCTAATCTAAAGCAATTTAAGGGCTGTTTTGAAGTGTGCCGGGGAAGGCAGGGAGGAGGAGGAAAGGAGGAGGAGGAGGAGGTATTCCTAGACCCCGTGTTCTGAGTCCCTGCCTTGGGAAAAAGAGGTTGGCGCGAATTTGAGGCGGAGGGGGAAAAGATGAGGAAGATCAGTTGGTTTTTGTGCCCCTCGACCCGGGAGGTTTTTGGGAAACCCAAGGCTCCTCTCTCAAAATGAGTGCTTGGATGCTCCATTTTCTCCAACATGATCCTGCATTTTAAAGGGCCCTCAAAAAAGAACAACGTTACTGGGTGGCCCCCCTCCTTGATCCCCGGTACAAAAAAAAAATTTAGGGACTTTCCTTCCCCCCACCCCCAAAAAGAGGGTAAAAAGCAGGAAATGGGGGACCTTGCTGATTGACCCAAATGGGGGGACATTGTTGCGTTCGTTCACGTTCTTCCAAAAGCACGGTGGAAAAAACATCCCGGGGTGACAGCAGTATAGTTCCAAAATAGGCGTAGCGGGACACAGGGAAGGTGGCAGAAGCCTAATGGGTTTACCTCTGGGAATCTTTGTTTAAACCCCCTCACCAACGATGCAATGCTGGCACACCAAACCAAACACAGAGATCACTTAAGAAACATGGTGCACGACATCTGCGTCTCAAAAACCGTGTTTTTTTCATGTGTTCCCGGGCCCAAAAAGGGCTTCTGGGTATCCAAAATGGACAATGGCCCCAGCTTTGCTCCACGCCATAGGGTGTTTTTCCTTCCCAGCAGCCCAAACGTCATATCTGAGCGGACCCTTTAGCACAGCTGGAGGAGGCCTTTTCAGACAAACGCCCTCCCGGGTTTCCACAGATAATGGTTTGGGTCGTTTGGGCTTTTCATCAAGAGGAAAACCAGGCTTTGGTTTTCTGATATGTTTTTGGCCCCCAAAATTTCCGAGGGCACCGATTAGTTGCCCTTTTAATTCACATTCCTTTTCAAACAGAAATGGTTTCCCCTTGAAAAAATTTTTTTTAAAAAAGATAATTTCCTTTTCTGCAAATTTTTTTTTCTTTTCCCAAAAAGTTCATTTTTGCTGGTTTTCTGTGAGGAGGGCTGGTTTAAAAAACGCAAGGTTTCATGACAACACCGTTTTTCCATTTTCCCCAATTTATCTTAAAAGGGTTTTGCATTGTCAATGGGTTTTTGGGGTTTTTGCCCGTGAGATACAGCAATAACAAAGGTCCTTTGGAACAGAAATGTGACTTCTAAGTGGCATTTCTCCCTCACAATTTTTTAAAAGTGGGTGAAAAAGCATTTTTATAATTTTTTTGGGGGCATGCTGCTTTTTTTAAAAACAGCAAAAACACAGGCCTATTTTAAAAAAAATTTTTAGTTTCTAACCCGAAATTTGTTCTTCACAATTGACCAAAGTGGCTCAAGGGGCATGCTTTGAAATTTTTGGGGGGATTTTGCTGTTACAAGCAGCTTTTTTACAGGTCCAATTCCCAAAAATGTTTTTTCTAACAGACATTTGTTTTTTTCACAATTGACCAAAGTGGGTCAAAGGTTTATGCCTTTTTAATTTTTGGGGGGATTTTGCTTTGACATGCAGCTATACTACAGGGCCATTTTTAAAAAAATGTTTTTTTCTAACAGACATTTGGGTTTTTCACAATTGTCAAGGTGGCTCCCAAGGGGGGTTTGGGGCTGTCCCGAAACCCGGAATTGGTAGGGGCACTGTTTAAAGGACACATATTGCAAAATGACTTTTGCAAGATCTTTAACATAGCTATCAATCCCTGTATTTAAGGGCAACCCCCTTTAATAAAATGAAAAAAGAAAAAAGACAAGGTGGGGTTCCCTCCTATTTTAAAAATTTTTTTCTAGAATTTAAAATACTAAAAAAACCCTTCATGTACAAAAAAAGCAAATTTAAAAAAATTCCTCTGAATTTTTACAAGGGAGGTTCAGGAAAAAATTGACCAGATGTAGGGTTTTTCGAGGGCATGGGAGTATGGAGCACGGGGCAGAGAAAAAAGCCCGAGGACCCCTTTCCCCAGCACGTTTAGTAAAATGGGGAAAAAAAAAGCCCAAAATAAAGGGCACCCGGGGGGTAACAGGGCTTAACCAACCCGTAAATTTTCCCAAGTGAAGCTCCCAAATTTGGGCCACACTCATACGGAGGGGGAAGGCTACCCAGGGATTGAATTGAAAAGAGGAACGCTTTGGGGTTTCACACTTCCGCATCCGCACTCTGCTTCAGCACGACAGTTTTCTTTGCTGCGTCATCAGGGCTTTTAAAAATGCCCTGTTAATAGATGACGGACCGGGGCCAGGGAAAGGGGCTTTCACCGCACCCAATGTAACTCCGGCCCCGGGTCCCTGCTGTGCCCAGGAACGGGGATAGTCCCCTGCCCCGTTTTAACTAAAATTGGGGGTTTAAAGACCCCCTTTTTTCCGGGGACTTTTTTAAATGTTTGGGGGGCCCTGCAGGTTTGGGGCTCATCTGTGGCCCCCCGGACAGGGAAAAGTTTAATGTCCCGTGAAACTAAAATGGTGGTTGAAAAACTCCTTTTTTTGGCACTTTTTTAAAGTGGGGGGCATACCGGTTTTTGGGGCTCATGCTGTGGCCCAGGGCAGGGGATAGCAATGGGCCAGTGAAACTAAAAAGGTGGGTTGGGAAAAACTCCTTTTTCCGGACTTTTTAAATGTGGGGGTCAAAGCAGGTTTGGAGCTAAAGCTGTGGCCCAGGACAGGGATATTTTTAAAAGTCCAGTGAAAAATAAAAAAGGGGTTTAAAGACTTTCCTTTTTTTCCCGGCCCCTTTTTAAATGTGGGGGTCATGCAGGTTTGGGGGCTCATTTCTGTGGGGCCCCGGGGCAGGTATAGTCCAAATTTTCCCGTTCAACTTTAAAAAGGTGGTTAAAGACTCCCTTTTTCCGGGGACTTTTTAAATGTGGGGGGGCGCAGGTTTTTGGGGGCCCGCTTGGGGGCCCCGGGGGCAGGGATAGGGCCCAAAGGGCCAGTTTAACTAAAAGGTGGTTAAAAAAGACTCCCTTTTTCCCGGAAATTTTTTTAAAAGTGGGGGTCATGCAGGGGTTTTGGGGGGTCATGCTGTGGCCCAGGGGCAGGTATAGTCAATTTTCCAGGGAAAACTAAAATGGTTTGGGTTTAAAAAACTCCCTTTTTTCCCGGGACTTTTTAAAAAGGGGGGGGCCCTCGGTTTTTTGGGGTCTTGGGTGTTTGGGCCCAAAGGAAAAGGTTAGTCAATTTTCCAGTTCCAAATTTAAAAAGGTGGCTGAAAGACCCTTTTTCCCGGGACTTTTTAAATGTGGGGGTCATGCAGGTTTTTGGGTCATGCTGTGGCCCAGGACAGGGAAAAAGGGCAATGGGCCCGTTCAACTAAAATGGTGGTTTAAAGATCCTTTTTTCCGGGACTTTTTTAAATTTTGGGGTCATGGGAGGGTTTGGGGGGTCATTTCTGTGGCCCAGGGCAGGTTTTAGTTTAATGTCCCGGAAAATAAAATGGTGGTTGAAAAAACTCCTTTTTTTCCCGGGACTTTTTTAAAGGGGGGGGCCATGCCGGTTTTGGGGTCGCTGCGTTCCAGGACGGGGTATTCAATGTCCAGTTCAAGTAAAATGATGGTTTAAATCATAGCCCTTTTGGCAAATTTTTTAATTTGGGGGGGTGATTCAGGGTTTAAGGGTCAGGTGTGGTACAAGAAACCCGGGGTAGTAAATGGTCTGTGACTTTTTTTTCCCGTGACTTTTTAACCTAAGTGTGGGTTTCTAAGATGGGAGAAGTATCCATTTTTTACTGTTTGTGGGTGTTAAAATTTTACTTCTCCAGCCCCTTTTTTTGGGTTTTAAATTTAAAGAAGGGGTTGTTGCTTCCCCCCATTTACTTTAAAAGGTTTATGCGCTTTAAACGATGCTCACTATCAAAAACCTTATCGGGAAGCGCCCCCCCCATCGATATCGATCGATCTCGGTAGCCAAAAAACAATGCTCAAACACTAGGCCTTACCAAGGGGGCCTCCTCTTTGGGTTTGAATGTTCATTTTAAGGATTTCTGGTTTCAAAAATGTGGTCACTTCAGGAAAAAATTATTTCTTCCAACCTAAAAGAATTAAGATCCATCAGGTTAGCAGTCAATCCCTTTTAATCAGCATGTTCTTGTACCAACAGACATCCGATGCTTTCCCCTTTAAAAGTTAAAAAAGCAGGGCATAAAAAAACCCCCATATAGGAATCCTTGTAACATCTCAGCAGTCTACATTTTGGGTTTTCTCAATATGATCATGGATTAGTTCATCCAAAATTTTCACCACCTTAGAGAATAGAGTCTCAACTAAAATTTTCCATCAAATTACCTACAAGATGGAATATCTCAACCTGGAGGCATGGTAACTATGAACACTGCAAACACAACATATTTTGCTTAATTTCAGTACAGTCATTTCCTGTAATGATAAACAGGCTGACAATCAGTTGAAGTAATACATGTTGTAAAAAATAAATCACAGTATATTTTGTACAACAGCCGTTGATAAAATATTTTCCTATCTCCCAGCTCCCATCCTCCCATCAGATATAAGGTAATAAGACATATACACATAGTGATACAGCATTAGTATTGGTGTACCAAAGATATGTCAGTACAAACATCTTAATGTACAATAACTAAAAGGAAATGACAAAACTACAGCATTTGTCCATATTAGTCACACAACCTTCTAGAACATCTCTTTTAATCCAGTATGTCTAATAGTTTCTTGTCAATTGGCAAAATAAATTCATTTATGAATTTCCTTCTTTTCCCCAGATTCTGAGAAGAAATGTGTGGACGAACCAGAGGAGGTCATAACAATTATTCTTTTCTGGCCCTGCCAGGTGCTGATTTTATACTTACTATCAAGAGGCAGATTTTGGAAATGGCCAGCTACTGTCTCAAAAAGTCATGTTTTATCCTCAACTGTACAATCTCCATCTGATGTCTGGAGGTTCTTAGATAAAGTAGTTCAAACTCTTCTGGCTACTAGAAGACCTGCAGTGTTTTTAAAGCAGTTTTACCATGATAGAAAATGATGGCATCACTAGGATGTGCCGTCATTGTCTAATAGATGCGGGTCCCATCTCTGGGACCCACACATATTTCTGGAACAGGCCCCCAAAAGTCATAGAGCAGACTGGAGAGCTGGTTGCACTTGTTCTATGGGAACACAATGTTTGGCCTTAGGGTATGTTCACATAGTCCGTGTGAACATACATTTTTAGATACGTGTTTGGAACTGTCTGTCGGACCCTAAATGGACCCAAACACACATCTAATAATGTGCAATGTGATTTACATTGCTTTTACTGTGAAACATGCAGCAGCGTTCACACGAGTGATCGCTGATGTGTGTCTCATTGCGTCTTTCGGATCTGTTCCACGAATTGACATGTCAATTCTTGGTCCGAAAGATGCAGCAGTAGCACTATTTAAAACAATAGGGTGCGATCCTGCTGCAGCCAAAACACATCCAAACACGCAGCTGCGTGTTGGATACGTGTTGGATACGTGTTGGATAAGTTTAGGATCTTATTATCGCTGCGTTTTTGGATGTGATTTTCGGATCCAAAACGGATCTGAAATTGGATCCAAAAATGCTGTGTGAATAACCCCTTACTCTGAACTCCAGTAGTTTAGAATTAGTAAATTCACAAGCGCGACCAGCTCTAAAGACTGAGTTTCCAGGGTCCATTCCTGAGATAGGTGGCTCATCTATCAGACAATGATGGCATATCCTTTCTATTGCGGTTCAACCCCATTAAGTCAATAAAAGGAGTTAGAAATATTCAAAGTCTAATATTCAAAGTCTAATCAAAGTTCCCCCCAGATTCATTAACTTCTGTATTTTCAGTTGGTATCAAGGTACTCAAACCAAGTCTTTGTAAGAAATCTGTTCAAAGAAATTAGAAACCTTAAACTCTCCAGTATAAATGATATGTTCTCTGTATTCTGCAGGTTGATACGATTCTGGCAATTCCAAATATGTAGGGTTAAGAACATTAAAAAATGTAAATAATTTTCTATTTTTGAAATTTATGCCATAGCGCCATTTTCTGTGACCAATAACTTTTTTGCAATTCCACCTATAGACCTGAGTGAGGGTGCATTTTTTACGGTTTGGAGTTCACTTTTTATTGGTACAATTTTGGGATAGATGCAACTTTTGTGATCACTTTTATTCCAATTTTTAGTGGACCTGAAATGACCAAACAAAACACAATTTTGGCGGTTGGAATTTTTTTGTCTTCTATGGTGTTCAGTGTACGTTAACAGCAGGGAATAGAGCTGCGCACCATTTCCAATTGGCTAACATTGCAGCTGGAAGCCCTGTGAAGGCATCCATTACCGCTGTGTATGCAATTCTAACAATTGCCATATTTGAACACCCTTCTGCATTGTTTGTACAAACCTATGTATTTGGTGTTACCGGACTCATATCAACCTGCAGAATACAAATAACACATCATTTATACTGAGGAATTAATGTGGTAAAACATAAGCCCGACAAACATGGCGTAATTATTTTTTTTTCTCACGTTATGCCCAATTTCTTAGAATTTCATTGCGGTTTCACAGTATATTTAATAGTAGGGTGAAAGACACCGGTAGAAAGTACATCTTGTCCCACACAGTAAAATCCTCCATATTTATATGTAGATAGAAAATATTTAAAAAAGTTATGGCTGTTGAAGGGCAGGGAGGAAAAAAATGAAGAACCATATTATTATGAAGGGGTTAAAACAGTTATATATTTAGTAATAGTCTTTATTTTTGCCAACATGTTTAAAGCCAATGAGTTGGGAATACCACTTTAAAACACTTTTCTTAGTGGCCAATGATTCAGGTATAAGTTTAGAAGAATTACAAGCTCCCTTACAAGATCCCCAACAAGATTGCCTCTTTCTGCACACCCTGCATGTATTTTTACAAAAGTCACATCAACATCTAACATAAGCGATAAAATTATTTGGCCAGCCATCTTTACACAACCACTGATTGAAAAGTTATAGACAATGCATACATTGGATTTAAGAAGAGCAGTGGTCAGTCATCTTGAATTTGCCAGAGTGGATGAAGCATTGCTTCTTATATTTCATGGGAAAAGGAAGGCTCAGAAAGCCAGTAACTTTGAACTTTTTATGATTTTCATTCTTATCAGTAGAAAGGCAATGCCTCGGAGAAACCAGCTACGGGAAATTAATTATACGTATGTATGTTTCAAGAAAACCCCCTTTAACAAAAAATTTGTACAAACAAAACTGGAAAAAACCCCCCTTTAATCAATTGAAAAAGCCCAAACCCAAAAATATTAAATATCAAATTATTCTGCAAACACCTGTCATGATCATGCAAAAAAACCCAGTTTGATTTCTGGTGCCGGCCAGGGCCCGTTGCGACATAAGCCGTGGTTTTAAAATAGTGTCTAATTTGTGTTCATGTGTAAACTTGGTTTTTTTCCCTCTATCTTGATTGTTCCGGGCTGACCCGGGGGCCAGGAAATCCCCCAGCCTCCAGGGGGTTAACCTGGCTTTTTTGTCCGGGTGATTGACACTCTACCTTTCCTACTGGTCTTTTTTTTCCCTCCTTTGCCTTTGCCCTTAGTTTCCCCGGGAAAGGTTTTTAAGGTTTTTTTCTGTCTCTTCTCTTGCCTTTTATACTGGTCTGTTTTGCCTATCACTCGTCCTTTTTATTCTGTGCCTCCCTGGTTTTTTTACTCTGCTTGTTTCCGTTTATTCTTTGCCTTCTGACTTGTCCCGTTTCCATGTTACCCTTGTTTGCTTGACTATTCTTTATTGTGTTTGTATTTTTGTCTGCGTCTTGTTTTTCCCACCTATTCATTTTGTGCTAAGTCTTCGGTTTTTCCCGCCCTTTAAGGGAAATCGGGCCCCCCAAAAGGGAAAGGACGGGGTTGGGATCAGTGTCAGGGCCTCACACTGTCGTGTTGTTGTGCGCACCTGACGGTCCCTTACAAAAAACAGCCTTACCCCAGTCGACTCCCCTCGGTTTAAAATTGGAAAACCGACTTGTCGGTCACCACCGCTTGGATGAGTTGAAACTCAGCTTAAGGGCATGGCGGGGTTATTAATCAAGTCTCGCACCCCTGGATGCCATAAACTAACCCGGTACCTGGTTGCCGCCCGTCTGTGTCCCTACTCCCCCGTTTTTGTGGACCCGCTTTTGCATAAGTCTAAGAGCTTCTTCCTGACGTTTTGACGGAAATCCTGACGGGTTTCCGACCTTTAGGAATCATGAAAATTTTTTTTTTCGTTTAAAACATTTTCCCATGAGGCTGAAAAAGTACAGTTTTTGTGCCCTCTCTCCAGGGCCCACCTCAGGATTGGGCATTGCTATCCCTCTAAAGCCCCTGATGGAGATCAGGGGAAGATTTTTTTTGGCTTTAGGACAGGTTTATGTAATCCCAACCATGTGGCATGGCGGAGTCATTTGCTACTTTTTGCGGGGCCGCGCTCAGTGAAACTACTGTTCTGGTTCCGCCAATGGTGTACGTTGACGGGTGGTCTGCCAACCTTGAAGACCCCTTTCAGACAAGGACTGTCTGATCCCTAAGGTGCTATGGCAGCCCCCCAAACCTGAGACCCCTGAGTGATTTTTTGGGACTTAGCTGTGACTATTGACAGAAGACAAAAGGGAGAAGCGGGGAAAAGAAGGGGGTTTAACTTTTTCACTCAATCAGGTTTTTTCCTTAAAAACCTGCTTTTCCTTCTTTTGAGAGTTCTTCTCCCCCATCTCCCTCTCAGTTTTGGGGGAAGAACCCCATGGTGTTGGGTTTTACATCTTTTCCCACCAGGAGGGGGACACCGTTTAGAACCCCTTTTGTGCCTTTTTTGGGGGGGAAACCCTCCCTTTTTCCCTGAGAAACTGTCCTATTGGGCCCTAACTCCCCCCAAGGTAACCCCAACTTCGCACAATTTCAGGAAGGTAACTCGGATGTACAGGTACCTCCTACTCTTTGATAAGTTTTTTTTTGCCCGTAACCTTAGTTTCTAGCTCCGGGATTTTGCTTGTCTGCCCCGTTTGACTGGGTGCAGCTCTAATTTCATCAGTATGGCTGTTGTAAAGCCTTGGGGTTTTGGGTTCTTGTTGTTTGGTGTTTCCTTTTTGGGTTTAGGGTAGATTCTACTATAAAGGAGAAAGAATAAAATTTTTGTATGCTGAGGTCACTTTTGAATTTTGGGTTCGCACATGAAAAATTCATTTTTGTCAGGAGGAAACTCTCTGAGATATTATTTTGGGGTTTCCCGGGCTCCGCCCCCATAACCCTTGTTCAATTTGGAGAAACCACCGATTTTGATCAAATGGGGTGACTAAAATGTGGTGTCATTTGAAGATAGTGCATCCCTTGGTGTGGCCTTTAATTAATGCCATGATATTTAAAATGTAATTTTGGGCTCTTATGGGTTTTGGGGAAATTTCTGCCCCCACCCCCTGTGTTTGCCCTATAACCTCCCAGGGGGGGGCAAACTCAATCGTCTGCCCCGGAACGAGAATTTATGCATCGTCTTTTTAGAAACCTGAAAAATTCTTTCTTCTGGAGTGTGGTCCCACCTTCCCTTCAGATTTGTGTCCTCAACTACCAGTTCACAAATTCTGCCCCCTCCAAGCTGGCCCGTTTTGCCGTGACGATGGTTCCCACTTCCGTATTCTGCCACTACAGGTGATAAAACTAAAAAGAAACCCCTTTTAATCGCTGTGCACAGTCGGGGCTGGGTCATAAGACTCTAAAAAACGGCCAACTAAAAAAAAAAACCTAGTAAAACCCCCGAACCAGACCAAAATTTGTCGCCCCAGTCTCTCTGCAAAACTCCCCCAAGCGGGAAAAGGAAAGAGTTCACCAGGTCCATTTGCTAAACAAGAGGGTCTTTTGGGGTCCGGGGCCCCCTATAAAAGGGGGGGGTACGTATGTCATCCCGAAAGAACCCCCAGCTTGATTTGGTCCCCGGCCTGGGTTGCACGAAGCCTGGTTTTTATAGTGTCTCATTTGGTTCAAGTGTGAACTTGGGTTTTTTTTCCCCCCTGCTACTTGTTTGATTCCGGGCCCGGGCGCCCGGGGCCCAGAATCGTCCGACTCCAGGGGGTTAACCTGGCTCTTGCTCTGGTGATTGACAGTCTCCCTTCCTATCTGGTCTTCTGTTTCCTCCTCCTTTTTGCCTTTTCCTTAGTTCTCCTGGAAGGTTTTTAAAGGGCTTTTCTGTTCTTCTCCTTCCCTGTTATACGGGTCTGTTTCTGCCTATCACTCGTACCCCACTTTTTCTTTTCCCCCTCCCTTTTTTTTTCTTTTTTTCAGGTTTTTCTTTGACTTTTCCCGCGTTCCCGTAGTTACCGACTTGGCTTGTTTGACAATTCTTATTTGTTTTTTTTTTGTCTGCGCTTGTTTTCCCAGATTCTTTTAAATGCTCATCTTCTGGTTGGGGGGCCGACCTTTTAAGGATGGGCCCCCCAAAAGGGGGGACAGGGGTTGGGTCAGTCGGGCTCACACTGTCTGTGTTTTCTCCCCCCAACGATCCCTTACACATCCCCAATATTTACTTCCCATACTAGTTTTCTATACTGTACATAATGACAAATGCAAAGCATATATTTTCACTCCACAGCTTAAGTTTTGTATTCTTTTTTTTCTTTATGAAACTTTTGGGTTTTTTCATTATCTTTTTTCTTCTTTTTTTGACTTCTCAAAGCCTATACAATATACAGAACAGCAGCATTCATGACTATCTCACTTAAAGATCGCTCTGTTGCTAGGTTTCCAGGAAAGATGCCTAAATAAATGTCCAGATGACCTTTTTTTAAAAACAAGTTTTCAGTTTAAATGTTTTCATATAAACTTTGTTATTAAGTAGCATTGGCAATTTAATATCATATGGTAATTTTTGTTCTACACTGTTTTTTGGGTTTAAAAATGTAGATTTCTACTCTGCAGATTGTTTTCTCACTCAGTTTGTTCGTACAATATGTACAGTCTTCTACAGTCTTCATTATAAATAATTTAGCACAAGTATAACATTATTTGATAAATTGGCAGACATACATTTTAGACTTCCATGCTGCAATACATTTCAGCTTTTTAATTTAAGGATGTTTTACTTATGTTAATGTTTTTTATATAGACAACTGTCTTTGAATGCCCCAAAAACGGCCCCCCTGGCAATAATCTGGGGCAGCCATTTTGAAATAAAAGCATTCCTTTCCAAGTAAATCATCATTAATCAAAATACACATTATAGTCAATGGATTTGTCAAGTTTTTTTTTTATATTTTGCACCAACTACATTGAATTTCTCATATCAGTGACAAAGAATGTTGTCATAGTGCTAAAATGGGGCAATCCACTAACATGCTTGATTTTCAGTGATGTCTTCTTGTGATTCACTGCACAGCCGTAATGAGATTAGTGTGCCTGGGGCCCACAGTAGAGTTTATTCTTGGGGCCCTTTCAGCGGAGTTTAATTCTTAGGTTCACCCAAAAGAGTTATTTTTTGGGTCCACCCTACATATAATGTAAATGACTGCCAATGAGTTTTACACTGCTTCTTGCTTTCTGTCTCTCTTTCTCTGCCTTACTAACTGATAAGAAGGCACCATGCCTAGGACCCAACCAGGGATTTCCCCTGTTTCCCTATGAGTCAGTCCAAGCTTGTAAACTCAGACCTCACAGCAAGTCAGTTGGGGAACGTAAATAAGTCTACGTAAAGTGCACATCCAAATGCTATTCTATGCCTTAAAGGGGCTGTCTCACTACAAGGATTGCTTTTTATTTTTAAAAATCTTGCCGAAACAAGCACTTTCAAAATGTGTTCTTAACGTGCTTAAACCTATTCCCAGAAAATTTTTCTCTTGTATGGGCTTCACAGTTTTTCAGGCGCTATAGCTACAGACTGTTGATCTTTTTGATAGGTTGCCCGCAATTTTTGCTATAGCTTTCAGACCTGGTTCTACTGCACCCGTAAACCCCGTAAACACGCCCTGAATTCAAAATGAAAAAAAGAAAACAGGACTAGGTAAAAGAATCCTTGTTTTTGAGACAAAACCCCTTTTAAAATTTTTTCCCATGATTCATTTTTAGCCCCCCCCCCCCCCCCCAATTTACATGGTACTGAAGTGAAATGAATCTACATTTTAGCATTTGTATATTTGCTGCAATACCTAGACCTCCTATTTGTTATGAACCAAAGCTAGATCACTGTAAGATTCTATTGATGATCTATGTTCAGCCCCCTAGAATGGCAGAAGCCTCTGCTTATTTTAACAGTGATATGGACATTGTAATAGCAGACATGTAGCGGCTGTTATCATAGGTATTGTTTGTATGATATTGTGGCTTTTTTGCATACTTGTGTAAATAAAATAAATTTAATTTTCTGGCTGCAACGTTCAAAAATGAGGAACAGGTCGAGGGGTATGAATACTTTTGCGACCCATTATAACTCTATGGAATAGTGCTAATTGGTTCTGAAGACCCCAAAACATCAAGCACATATTGAGGACAGGAGCTTCTTTGGGTGATGTACTTTTAACACAATTTACCAGAAAAAGCTTTCCCTACATCAGTGTCTATACAATCTAATCCCAAAAATGTCATGGCTGGGGTCAACAGTATTTTCAGATTTTTTTTTCTCTTTTTTTCTTAAAAAAGTTCTCAAAAAACCCTTTATTCAAAGCTGAGCTTCTCCCCCTCTATCATATAACCATATATACATGTAGTGACTGCTATGGAGCCCACAGGTTAAGGGAACATTGTTCCTTTTTGTAGTGAATAAGTAGTGGGTGTTTTGTTTTTGTTTTTCTATATAGTACTATTTGGTTGTCCTAGAATAAAGCGGTATTATTTATACTTTTAATTATTGCTAATTATGCTGCTGTTTTAGTTTTTTGTCATTAGATTGTGGGGCCAACTCATTTTGCTATGCAGCCCTATGAATTCTAGTTATATATCAAAGAGCTCAACTTCTCTCCTCTATCATATAACCTTATATATCACAGAGCTCAGCTTCTCTCCTCTATCATATAATCCTATATATTACAGAGCTCAGCTTCTCTCCTCTATCATATAACCCTATGTATCACAGAGCTCAGCTCCTCTCCCCTATCATATAACCCTATATATCACAGAGCTCAGCTTCTCTTCTCTGTCATATAACCCTATATATCACAGAGCTCAGCTCCTCTCCTCTATCATATAATCCTATGTATCAGAGAGCTCAACTTCTCTCCACTATGCTTTAACCCTTTATATCACAGAGCTCAGCTTCTCTCCTCAATCCTATAAACCTATATATCACAGAGCTCAGTTTCTCTCCTCTATCATATAACCCTATATATCACAGAGCCCAGCTTCTCTCCACTATGCTTTAACCCTGTATATCACAGAGCTCAGATTCTCTCCTCTATCATATAACCCTATATATTACAGAGCTCAGCTTCTATCCTCTATCATATAACCCTATGTATCACAGAGCTCAGCTCCTCTCCTCTATCATATAACCCTATATATCACAGAGCTCAGCTTCTCTTCTCTATCATATAACCCTATATATCACAGAGCTCAGCTCCTCTCCTCTATCATATAAGCCTATGTATCAGAGAGCTCATTTCTCTCACTTATGCTTATAACCTTTATATCACAGAGCTCAGCTTCTCTCCTCAATCTATAAACCTATATATCACAGAGCTCAGTCTTCTTCTCCCACTATTAGCTTTACCCTATTATATATCACAGAGCTCAGCTTCTCTCCTCTATCATAAAACCCTATATATCACAAAGCTCAGCTTTTCTCCTCTATCATATAACCCTATATATCACAGAGCCCAGCTTCTCTCCACTATGCTTTAACCCTATATATCACAGAGCTCATCTTCTCTCCTCTATCATATAACCCTATATATCACAGAGCTCAGCTCCTCTCCTCTATCATATAACCCTATATATCACAGAGCTCAGCTTCTCTCCTCTATCATGTAACCCTATATATCACAGAGCTTCTCTCCCGCTATCACATCTCGCTCTTAGATGACAGGTTCTCTTTAAAGAGGTAGTCATTTGAGTAGGTAAAATACTGATAATATTGTCAAAGTTTTTCGCTTAGAGCTAATCCATGTTTGATAGATTTCCCCCCACATTCAAGAGAAACATAAAATGAAGAAATGGTGGTGTAATCAGGCCTGTTTCATGGCTGTTTTAATCTACTTATGCAGCTGCCTAGTTTGACATAGATAATCATATTATTCTAGCTCCTGCTCTGAGATTCAAAAACTGATGATGTCCATTTATCACATTCACTGGCATGAAGAAATGTCTTATACCAGAGGATTTAATACAAATTTGCTGCTTCCCACTGCAAGTTTATGCTGGCAGACTGATAATTGTGATATTAGCAATTCCAATGGAAATGTGATGAACATGCAAAACAAACTCATCATATGAAGCTTGCGTGGCTACATGTGTTTGGCCATCAATTCAGCCAAATTAAATTAAGAAAAAGAAAATTCAAGTAAGATAAAAATCCAACCCATAATGGAAGCAGCATTAAGAAATTGAGAGCGGTGTGGTCCTGCCAACATTTACTTCCATTCTTCTGCCAGTCTGGTATAATTTCTATCAGACATGACACCATTGGATTGGTGGTAGTCATACAGAAGAAAAGGCTACAAGTAGCTTGGTAGTAACTCATGTAAAGTTGCATTCTAGCATGCAGTATTAATTAGTCATTTTGGGCCCAATGCTCTTCATCAGTGGACCAGCCTCAATGTCTATTTGTTTGCATCTTGATAACACTGTGGAGACAGTAAAAGACATTATTACTGTAAGGGTAATACTGTAAGAGGTAATAGAGGGGTTGTCTCACCAGAGCCAAAAGAAGATGCCTGTTCTGCTAAGGCTGGAGCTGTTTCGATGGCAGTGATTAGCAGCTCTTCTAAAAGCATCAAGTGAGATCAGGAGATATTATATCTATTAAGTACAGTTTGAGATAACACACTCTGCTCTCAAGCTGCCAGCATCCCAACCTGTCCTAATCCCTGCTATCAGATAAGACAGAGAAAAGAGATAAGGGGGAGAGCAGGTAGGTAACCTAGAGAAATCTGTGTGCACTGTGATCTGATAAATTCTACATTTCCTCAACAAAGCCAAAAAAATAAAGCAATATATTTAAAAAATCTCGTCATTTACCGATCCGTATATTTTTAAAGCTAATCTTTGTAGTGCGACAACCCCTTTAAGGAATACCATTACTATGAGGAAACATCAGTACCATGTGAGAATAAATAAGGGGATAACCAGTGTGGGGAGTTATAAATTAAAATGATTACTGTGTGAAGGACACTAAGCGGGGCTTAGTATTCATCTGTGTAAAGAGAACGCACCTCACGCATAAGATTCTAAAGTGGAAGCTCATTTGGTGTTTGAGGGACTGTAGGGCAGATGACACTGTGTGGGTGACGCAAACTTACGCGGTCACTATTACAGTGTGTTAAACATTTTAACAACATGAGCAAGCAAAACTATTGCTATGTGGATCTCAAAAGGGGTCACCTTTTTGTAAACAGGTTTATAGAACCCCCCGAAGCTCTAACGAAGGGTGGGGGGACATTGACTTCGGAGGAGGGAACCTAGATCCTCCATTATAGTCTGGAGTTTTGGCTGTATAGCTGTAAGTTGTGTAAAGTGATGGTTTTCAGTCTGAATGATAGAATAGTATATTTATGTAAGTGCTTCTGAGCAAATCGGTGATACGGTTTTGAGAGGGCAGCTTATAGTCCCTGCATTGTGCTTAAGCTCCTGTCTGTGTAGTTTATAGTTGTGAGCAGAGGTGATTGTGATGTGAGAGGGAGAAGTGTGTGGATGGGGAAGTTTACTGTGAGGAGGGTGGGGTTTAGGTATAGGTATAACTTCCGGTCTTCTCTTCCTTCTTCTCTCTTTTTCTCTCACCAAGAAGTCAAGGAAAGATGTCCCTTTCGACCCGCCCCTATTTTATGTGAATGGTCTGAAACCTGTGTATAGCTATGATATGTACAATGTGTGTGTGTGTATTATTGTATGTGTATTGTTTTATTATTGGACTTGTTCATTATATAACTGGATTTCAAACACAGTTATTGATACTGATGAGTTACTTGTGTTGGCATTATACGTTTAATTCCCAAGGGCCCGGTGAACCCAACCCTTCACGCCCATGGATTCCTCTAGCGGATTCCATCCACAGAGGGAATTTCGCTCTTCGTGAGTTAGTAGCGATGCACTCACTAGTGAGTACTGTGAATTTGCTAAGTGGTGTCACAAAAAGTAAAGAAAAGAAAGTCTTTAATCTACGGCTACTTATAGGATGCCTGTCACAGCTATTTATGTACTGGCTTCAGGAGTCCGGTGGAAGTTGGCAGATCAAGTTGTGGTGGAGACAAATTTTAACTAATAGAGGATGTTATAATTCATGGTGTGAAGAGACTGATGTGCTTTCGGAAGTGGCAGGCTTGAAGGTTTGGTATAATGGTAATGCATCCTCCCCCGTGGGCCAGTGCACTGTGGTTAAATCGGGAGATGAGGATTAGTGTGGAGCGATTACGTTGGAATCGACATCGAATCGATTGTCGATAGTGGCGGCCACCATCGATAAGGTTTTTGATGTTCGATATGATCGATACATCTCCGATGCTCCATGTAATGTCTTATGCGGAGAGCAACAAACTTTACATTGCTACACCCAAATCAGGGCGCACACCGGAGAAGCTGTGAATTAACAGCCAAGTCAACAGTCAAATGGATTACTGATACATTTTAGGCACAACACTTAGGCTATAAAAGCCATCAGAAAAAAGTCACATCACTCCATTCTACTATCCCTGTCTATTCACAGCATGACCCTCTAACTGCAATCACCCTGTGCAAATTATAAATAGTGCCAGAAGGCAGTATGTAAATGATTCAATGATTTTACTTGATAAGGACATTGAGTATATCATCTAGTCTGGAACGCCAGCATGGCCCCGAAACCTGTCTGTGACCCCACATTTTGAATAAAGCTAGCCGGTAAAAAGGAGTTCTTTCAAACACACCAGTTTATACAGTTGTCACTGGACATTAGACTATACCATGTCCTGGGCACCCTCAAGCATGAGCCTCCCTAACCTGCGATGACCCAGATTAGATCAGAAGTGCCGGAAAAAGGAGTCTGTCAATGTCACCATTTTAGAGTGCTTCACTAGTGACATTGACAATATATCTGTGCCTGTACGCTGGATATGTTGACATAATCACTGTCTGACCCTCCTGTGGAATTAAGAGAGAAAGTTACCGCGAGAAAATGAGGAGTTCTCTTCAACACCATTTTAGTTACACTGGACATTGACTATATCTGTCGCCTGTACCGCCAGAATTTGACCATTAAACCTATGTATGACCCCACATTTAAAAAGTGCCGGAAAAAGGGAGTCTTTCAACCACCATTTGTGATGGTTTCACTGGACATTGAATATATCCTTGTCCTGGGACCTGCACGCATTGAGCCCCAAACAATTGCATGACCACCCACAGAGTCTACATCTAATTTAGTAACAAGTTGCCGGAAAAAGAGTCTTTCAACCACCATTTTAGTTTCACAGGACATTGGTAACTATACCTGTCTGGGCCACAGCATGAGCCCCAAACCTGCATGACCCCACATTTAAAAAGTGCCGGAAAAAAGGAGTCTTTCAATCACCTGACGTTTAGTTGAACTGGTACATTGATATACCGGTCCTGGGCCAAAGCTGTGAGCCCCAAACCTGCATAACCCCAGATTTAAAAAATGTGCCGGAAATAAGGAGTACTTTCAACCACATTTAAATTTTCATGGACCATTGACTATACCTGTACCGGGGCCACAGCTGTGAAGCCCAAACTCCTGCATGACCTCCCGACATTTAAAAAGGGCGGAATTAAGGTGTTGCAACCAACAATTTTAGTTTCAGACTGTGACATTGCGACATGAACCTGTTCTGTGCTCACTAAGCATAGATCCCAGGGCCGGAGTTACAGTGGTGCAGTGAGAGCCCAAGGCTGGCGTCACGTACTTTTTTGTCCAACACGACAGGTTATAAATGCCCGGATGAAGCGACAGATTGTCACGAAAACTGTCTAATTGCTGAGAAAAGCAGAGTGCGTGAAGAGGAGAGCGGAAGTGTGGAAGATCCAGATACTTCCTCAGTTACACAGTGTCAATGACCTGGGTAGCGCTGCGACACCTCCATTATGAGTGATGTAGTGTGTGTCTGTTTCTGTTAGACTGTATCTTTAGACCAATTAGAGCTTCACTTGGAATTCTGGTGGTTAACGCTTCTGTTACACCCAGGTGTCCCTTTATCCTATGGCATCTTTTTCTCTTTTACTCAACGTGTACTGGAGGATCATAGTCTCTGCTACTTTGTTATCTCTTGTCGTGTCTCATACTCCATAGTCTCTGAATAACCTACTATTGGTCATAGTTTTCCTAGTACCTCACCTTTAGCATAATTCATATGAATTTTTAAACATCTATAATTAACAATCAATATAATATATTACATATGAGAATCAATAAAACACAAATTATAAAATCTGATTTAATCCACCAATACAAATAAAAAGACAAAAAACAATATATCCCAACAACCCAACAAAAAAAAACACCCCCAAAAAAACCCCTCACCATATTCACAAAATCCCCCCCCAAAACCCCACCCCCTCCCCCCCCCAAAACACCATCCACGATAAAAAAATTCCGCATCCCCCCCCCCCACCCAATCATACAAAAACACTACCCTCCATTCCCCCACCCACCACCTCTCACAATCTATTTTTTTTTCTTTGTATGTTTTGTACGACTACCTTTTATTATAATTACCCCCGAATATCTGTTGTGTAGTTAACATGGGTTGTCTCAATAAAGGGATTGATAGCTATATTAAAGATCTATGGTAATAAAGCAAGTCATTTTGCAAATATGTGTACATTAACAATGTCCTACCTTATTCCTGTTTCTGCTGTGCACCACACCCTTGAGTCACTCATGTGACCCTCTATTGTGAAGAAACAATATGTCGTTAGAACACAACATTTTTTAGAAGTAGAACGCCTGTAGAGTATAGCATGATGTCTAGCAGCAAAGTATGGCACACGCACTCAAATTCAAAGCATGAAGCCCAGTGAGCCACTTTGGACAACTTGTGAAGAACAAATGTACTGTGTAGACAGACAACATTTTAATGGTCTAGTACTCTAGGAACTACCTCTTGGTAGTTCTAGCTGCTATGTCACTCACGCAACTCGCGCACACACAACCCCACCTCAAAAGACATGACCATGACGCCGCGTTTTGATCTCAATGTGAAGAAATTGTCTATTAGAAACAACATTATTTTTGATGAATAGGACCTGTAAGTATTGCTGCAATATCAATAGCAGCGTGACCCAAAAAAAATTCATAAAAAATGAGCTTCTCTAGCAACGTGTTAAAAATTGTGAAGGAGATAATTGCTGCACTTAGAAGCCTATCATTTCCTACTGCGCCCGTTACAAAGGGCCATGACTGATGATTGCATGCTACTGCTACACTCTCTCGCAACAATGACCCCAATAATTATATGTTGATTCTCAGCCACTATATTAAAAAATGTGGGGAGAAATGCCAATTTAGTAAGCCACATTTATCTGTTCCTAAAGGACCAGGATTATAGCTTAGATCCTGTACAACAAGCTCAACATGACCCCAAAAAATTTTAAAAATATGACTTTCAGCCACTGTTAAAGAATGTGTGGATGAATTGCTATAATGTAGAAGCCACTCATGTTTCTGTGTTACCATACTGGACCATGTTTATGGCTGTATCTAACAGCAACATGACCCAAAAATTATAAATATGACTTCTCAGCCACTGTTGAAAAATTAGTTGAGGAACACTCGAACGCCAGAAAACATATTGACGCTATGTGAAAAATTCTAAAGTCTGAAGTGAGTAAACTGGGTATGGTTTTGTCGATGTGAAACGTTAAGGTGTCTTTTAGCTCTCTCACAGCAAAACCAGCAAAATGATACTGTTGGGCGAATATGAGAATAAAATATTGCAGTAAGAAAGTGATCATTTTAATGTGTGTATGTTTGTCAAGAGGACCATTTCTGTTTGCGAGAGCGAATTTTGAAGCTAGACTAGCAACTATGTGTCGGTGACCCCCCCTCCCTCGCAATTGGTTGTGTCACTACTCCCCTTGTGAAGTATACCATGCCTGTTTCATCTTGTGATAAGTCAAACGATCCACATTATCCTGTGGAAGAAGCCGGTTGGTTTGTCTGTTAATGACTCCTACGGACTCAGGAGAGACTGTGCTAGACAGGGTACCGCTCAGATATGACGGTGGCGCGTTAGCTACTGGAGCAGGACGAACACTCTAAGGCGTAGTGCGAAGCCAGCTCGGGGCCATTCGTCATTAGTGAGGATACAATTGCGTTAGATACAAGCTACCGTCTAATTGGGTCCCGGGAACACATACAATGAACATCGATGTTCGTAGCAACGCAGATAGTATGTAGCACCATGATCAGATAAGCTTGTCTTTGGGGTGTTGTATTGTTGGGAGCCTGATCGAATTGCTATGCAGTTGGTGAGGTGGTAAATGTAAAGATTGCCAGAGGCCAACCATTAGGCTTTGCCATCCTTAGCCTGCTGTGCGCTGGTGCGCTATCGGGCTACATGGACACTCTACTGCTGTCACGTCTCGCTGGAGTTTCCGTCTCAACCGTGACATTTGAAGAACGTGAATGCTAGACGCAACAGCTTGCTATCTGTTGATCAAGCTGCAAGTGTATCCATTGTTCTGATTTTGTTCATTATATCTTGATTGGACGCGGAGGTGGCTAGGAAAGTGCTGAGTTGTGTTCGATGTACGGGGATCCATGGAGGGTTGGCCACCACGTATATAATGTTGTTCAATTTTGATGGCCGTTAACTGACGAGTGATCTGTGGAGTGAATGGAGCATCCTCGCAAGCACTGCTCTTGTCGAGAGATGGTGCCTTGAGGTCCCACGCTCTGAGTCTGAGGGGCATAGCAAATCATCTTCCTCAGTCTGCCTCAAATTCTCTGCCATTCTATGTTCTCATAGGCAGGGTCGTCGGTTTAGGAATACTCTCCTACCTCCTCCTCTTTTCCGCTTCCTTCCGGCCACTGCTTCAAAACACAGCACCTGACTTGCCTCAGATGATGACCTGAGAAGATGAGGTCCGTCTGCTCTAGCTCTGGACCCATGAACCCACTGCCTTTAATGAAGAACGATTAAAATTCGCTCTCGAATCGTGTCGGGTCCGACTGTGGATCTTGCATGGAGAGCAAAGGATCCGTGTCCACATACTCAAAGTGTCCGAATGCTCTCTCTCGCTCGGTGGCGGGACTGATATTTCTAGAGTGTACAACGTGATGTTTTTTACATTCTCAGAACTAAGATCACCACAATGCTCATGTGTATAAGGGCATCGTACGCAATGGACCATTTGGTAGGCTTCTTCAAACTGGCTAATGGAGAGGTTGTCAGCATGCTATGCTTTCACTCCCCTCCCAGCTCCATCCGGATAGGCTCAACACCCCGAGGTCGCTCCGCTGCTTGTCAGGGCCATGTGTCAGACTTCGTACTTGCGTAATGGCATGTTGATCGCTAGCTGCCTCATTCGATGGAGACATGTGGAGGGTGGAATTACATAGCGATGTTGACACCAGGTACAAATAATGTGACGTGTTGACGGGGAGGCATCAGAGACTGACAAGACTGCAACAGCAGCCCAGGCGTCGCGACAGAGAGCAGCGGTTCGAACGGAGGAGTGCGAACTACAGACCGCGAGCCTTCTCAACAGGCAGTCGACCGTGCTAGCTCTTTAGAAATTTTATGGACACGACATTGTGTTCATGAAATGTGCCAGGCAAGGGATGTGCTAGCCACAGGTCAAGATGGCAGAAACAACGCGCTGAAATTTTCGCAGATGATAGTGGCTGGCCAGGAGCACGAGGACGGCTTTTCTGGCCTTTTTGGCCAAGTGTATTGACGGCCTACGCGATTTCAACTAATGCAATTCGCCCTGCATGTGAATAGACACTGTTGGTGGTGGTGAACCACCTTAAGGTTCTTAGGCTCTACTTATGCGTTTCGGCAAAGGCGTCATATGATCATCGCTATGGGTGGAATCAGAGAGTAAGAAGGACATTGCTCAGAAAGAGGCCTGGCTTGAAGAGGTCGGGTAACCCCTTTTTGAGATCTTGTGCCGATCTCGCGAGGAGCGGGGTGTTGCCGATGTCTGTGGCTTCGCGTGTAGATCATATCAGCGCGCTACTATCTGCGACTCGCCCTACTCCCTTTTTCTGGCGGGACGCCCCGCCAATATTGACATACCCCATCCGTCTTACCTCACTCGTTCACTGTGAAGCGCTGTCGCAAGCTAAATTCTGCGGAAAAGAGACCAGGATGGATCCGCTATAGTCCGTACCATCATCATGCATCATCAAACAGGTGGCAACTTGCGAGATTCGATCCATGACTTTTGCTGCAGTCAGAGAGCTATGCGGGGCTACAAAGTCAAGGGGCACACTGCTGAAGGGCGTTGCCCGACCGCATACGGGGATTTTTGCAACACCGATCTGGCCGGTCGTTCACCCTTGCACTCACTCTGCTGATGGCATCAGTATAACTGGGCGTCAGAGCAGACTAAAATGTCTCTTGAGTCTTTTAACATGCCCTTTGACCCCGCTCAAACCGGACATTTTGTCACTACAAGAGGTCTTCAGGACATTGGATTATCACACGTGGTGGGTACACGAGTTTGACATTTAGGGCTGTTCATGGGTGGACGGATCGCTGATGATGCATGATGACGACATGTGTTTGTGAGCCGCTGGACTTGGGAGGACGAGGACGGTAGAATCGCTAGATGCAGGTTGTATTGAATACAACTGATTAGGATCAGATGGCGATGATGTTCGTTACTGAGATGTTCACAGGGCACTGATGCCTAGACGATGACATGAGCCTGACAGGTCCTGAACTGTACGTGATCCGCTGGCTATGCGTGTTGTCGACCAGCACTGAAGGTAGCACCTTATCTCACGTACTCTCTGCTCCTATGTGCCTACCTCCACCTCTTTGCTCGCTCCAGCTGTATCTCCACTCCTGCATTTCGCTCTCTCTGTTGAGAAATATAAAAAATTGAAAATGGTATGGAATAGTCTTTCGTGGGAAAGTAATCTTATTAAAGATGGGAAAGTATCACATCGTGATTCTCATACATCCCTATATCGAAAACAATATTGCTGGATTCACACTTTGTAACATGCAAGAGTGTCTCATCAACAAATTGGACTGGGCAAAAAAGCTAGGCCAAAAAACACGTATCGCGCTATGTTTTGTATAATACACGCGTACTTTTTGCACCTTTCAGATTACCTAATGTGACTATAGAATTGCTGTTTTTACAGATAGATAGATTGGATTAGGTGCTATGCGTCAAAATGAATACTAAGCTGAGGTGCTCCTGATATAAAAGTCAAAAAACAGTATCTGTTGATTGTTTTTCGATATCAATACACGGTTTTTTTTGCAAATTGTCAAATGTCACCTGTGGTGACTATAGAATTGATCCTGTTTAAGATATTAATGTAGTGGGGGCTTGTAGAGATCAATGAACAAGCTGGGCTGTTCGCAAGAATCATAAAACTCGATCAATCGTCGAATGTTTTCGTATAGAATACAGTGCAGTACTTTCTGTTGACACCTTCTCAATATTTAATCGTGTGTGTGATTATGAATTTGCTGCTTTTTATGAATTTACCGCACTGTGTATGCTCTGGGGTGTGTCAATTGAACATGCTGGGTGACGTCAAGAAAGTCCAAAAATAGACGACGTTATTTAGTTCGAATGTTTTCTTTTTTACTGTCCCTCTAATTCTCTGGAGTGGTGGCCATGGGTTTAAGATAACTTTGTATATATACACGCGTATTTTTGCACCGGTTCAAGGTCAAACTGATGGTGAACTTATACGTATTGCTGTTTTAAGAGTTACTTATAGGGCTGGTCCATAAGTCGAATCGAAGATCACAACGCTGGGTGCGCTCGCAAAGTCAACAAAACACGTATTGTTATGTGATTTCGTTATGATAACACGGTAGATTATTGGCAAACAAACAACTTTGCTAGTCTACAAGATTGCTGGATTGTAATTTAAGTTGCAAGGTGGTGGACTTATCAACAGGATGGAATATGGACGTGTACTAAAGAAAATTGATGAAATGAACACCTATCTGAAAGATGTGTGGGTGCTTATTGCATAATGTAAAATAGTGGTTTAGATCATTTGGCATTCCTAACAGATTGAGACCGTAGTGTTCAGTTATACTATGGAAGAATAGACTCGTGAGTATTCTCAATATGATAAGTTCAGGGCTGACCAAATATGCCAGGAAATATTGTCGCAATTAGCGAAAGCTGTTACTAATATCTTGATAGAGTTCCACTACACTTGGTATATACACTACGAGTCTTGTGTGAACTTTATCCGCAGTGTTGTCTTTACTAGAGTAGAGCTCTTCTTTTTTATAAGATTGTATCTCTTTATGTTTAGTTGTTATTGTGTTTTTTGGGTATTATGTTGTTTTTGTTAAGTCTGTGTTCAGCCATCGCTGGCCCACCCCAACCCCCCCCACGCTCCTCTGCGTGGACTTTATCACGCGGTTACGGATGACTGCTTTAGAAATTCTCTCTAGCTAATCTACTATAAAATCTTCAAATCTCTAATGCTAACTAACAATTGTGAAGGATCACAGCTAATAGTGAGAGGTTCTCTGTGCAGAAATAGACGTCAATTTCTGAAATATTTTATATGTATTTGTGTTTTTGTATCTGATTTTTTAATTTTTACTAAAAACAGCACGCGAGGACATCCAGACTGAGACTGGATAACTAGACGATCGTCACAGGCAGAAACGTACTGTTCGACCGGTCATATTCCTATACCCTTGAGACGCTGCATGAGACTACTAAAGTGCTGAATCAGGAAAGGGCTGTTCTATCGTATAAACACGAGGTCATGTGATTTTTCCAGCCCAATCATTCACGATACACTATCCAGTCATGACGTATCGCATCTCACATCTTCATCCTGAAATACTTATTCGTAATCTGATTTGCTGGCTCGCCTCCAAAATGAGCAGTGTAAGCGCTCCTGCATAATGGCGCGATGATAATAGCATGATAGCCTCAGAATTTTAACGCTTAATTATCTGCTATGATCTGAAAATAGCTCGATCAGTAGATAAAGATAAGCCTATGCCGATTTGTCAACCATTTGTCGAATAAAATAATCGTTCAACACTATTGCGAGAGATATTCAGTAGAGAAGATAAATTATAGAGCCCAATTCGATAAGATAAGAGAAATATCAAGATAGATACTAGCGTCGTTTCTGGTAGCTCGTTATTAGGGCTCTCGTAGTGACTTCTTGTGAATCGTAAGGTGGTAGTGCATTTAGATAAACTATTTAGGAAAACTATGTGATTCTGAACGAAGTCGTTAAGATTTGGGGTTGATTACGCTGGTATCTGAGAAGCTGTGTTTTTAATTAGATAAAAAAAAGGCTGCTAAGTTCCATCATGGCCGTTACAGTGGGTGCATAAGTCGAACCTCTGAGTAGTAAGAAAGGAGTACCCTAAATCATGACGATGCAGAGATGACACTGCCAGTCTAGGATCACACAAGGCGGGATGTTGCAACACTGTGGTTGACGTCATCCTCGCTACACTACTATAAGGTCCAGAGCCATGTGGCTGTCACGACTGCTCTCATTCGTATCTTCTTATCTGTATATGTAAGATTAGATATACGTGTGTGTGTAATTGTGTTCTTCAAACATTGTACCTCCAACAACACAGTACGCAATTTGAACCTACTTACACCATACGTTGTTTTGTCATTGCCGTGTTGTAGGCTGCATGACAGTCTCCAAGTTGTCTGAGATATAACATATGAAAGAAAAGGAACTGTTTTATTGTATCTAGCGATTTTGATGGGGGGAGTCGTCGCATCAGCTTTTCGTCAGTAGATGTAACATGCTTCTTCTTACGTTTTGATGTTTGATTGTGATTTGCGCGATTATTGGAATGATAGTACAGTAGTGCGTCCTGAATTCCTCGCTGCATAGTGACTACATGTATTGAATGCATATAACTGCTCGCAGTTACTGGAGCTGACATGTGAATATCCAAGCGATTCTATTCTAAGACTGTTTTTGCTGTGTGGCATGCATGTTAATAGATATCTTTGCGTTTTTTGTACTAATCATAAGTATCTCTGTAATAAAAGTTGATTGTGCGTTGCCTCATTTCTGTTATTGCGCTCAATTTAATTACCCAAGTGTGCGTTAGCATAAGCGTGTTTTGTGCTATTTGTAGTCAGTAATAAGAGAAAGGTATTCTTTTAATAGACTCGCAAAAGAAGTAATGTTTGCCTGTAGCATTGTTCATATTCCAAAGGTTAAATGTATAGAGTCAACTAATCGTGGCATGGTTGTTTGTTTTTTCTGACCTTGTGTCAGTCAGCTATCGATATCATAATATGTTGTCTTACGTAAATGCCACTTAGCTGTTAATGATTTGGGCAGCTCTCATTTCTTTGTGCGCATGTTATATCACTAGTTACTTAGACTTACGAGTTAGAAGAGAGTAAGCAAGCACCACGTGATCATACAAGTTCAGAAGCCAAAGCGGTGGGGAAAATGTGGCGTGAGGGAACTGTGTGATGACAAGCGACTTTAACCCACCCATCACCATCTGGTTAAATGCCCTGTGTAGACCACACCAAAGGCAGAGACCAAAGTCTAGCTCAATCTGGAGACCATATCCGCTCTGAACCCCAGAGCTTCCCTCTACAAGCTAGTCATCCAGAGACTTTTTGTACGTAGCTACGTGACGTCCGCTATTCATATTCTGTGTTCACATAGGTAGCTCGTATCTAAATGATCTTCTGTATAGCTCTCTCACAGTTCCTCGCTAGTGTCAGAATCGGGGCTCAGCTGGTTATGTACCCTTAAGATGTTCACAAGTTCTTAACAGTAGAAGTGAACGCTTTTCTTACCTCTGGAGATTGAATCTCCTTTTGTATCTGCTAGAATCAAAGGGAATGATACCCCTTGTACTTATGAGGGCGGGTTCGCTGTCACTTCGTTTTAAAATATAATTTTTCCCCATACTTTTTTTGTAGGGACATTTACTATATAATTTTACTTTCATGATTAAACTTAATCTGTCCACCAGAAGCCCGTCTTTTCTATGTCAGGAGTCTTATATTTAAGTACCAATTATACTGAAACTCTCTCTTTAACTAGATGCTATCCATTCCCCTTATAAAGTTTGGGTTGCTCGTTTCTTTGTATCTCCTCTCTAGGCTCCATGTCACATTTTTTCTAATAATCTGTGGGCTCATGAACTGTGAAACAGATATTGTAGAGTGATGAACGCACACAATGACTTTGTACAGTTAGCTAGAATTACTTCCTGTTGCCTACCGCGGAGTCCAATGCCTCTTTGATTAATAACAGACAAATATCTTTAACTTCCCTAGAGCAGCTGAATTGATCATTGCATGCTGGTCTGTTAGTACTCCTGATCTAAGAACGCCAGATTCTTTCTCAACATGCGATTCTCAAGTGATTTTTCTCCCCCTAGGACGATATGATGTCTGCTAGATTATTTATACCCTAGGATGCTGATACTACCTTACATTTTTCCACTTTGAGACCCCATTTGCAATGTGGATGACATGCACTCTGTGTGTTCCAGGTCTTGCTTGCCATTAGCGCACATTTTCTTCCATAGCATCTGCATCTACCCACATGCCATAGCTTGGTGTCATCTGCAAAAATCAAAACTGTGCTATTGATAACTTCCACTTATATCGTTAAATAATATACATTAAATTACGAGAGGACCCAATACTGGCCTGCGAGCACTCCGACTCACAACCAGGGGACCACTTAGATTAGGAGTCATTTACCAATTAGAGTAGCAGTTTTTATTCCAATTATCAACTGTTATCTATAACCCAATGGATTCTAATTTACCTAACAAACACTTATGCGGGACAGTGTCAAGGGTTAATTAAGCATTTTTCTGCTGTTGTAGTCAGTAAAATACACGTCATTTTAACACGCCACATAGCTGTTATTTATTGGACTTCATTGTACATTTTGCGCAATTTAGATCCAAGGGTTAATTAAGCGTTTTTCCTGTTGTTGTAGTCAGTAGAAATACACGTCGTTTAACACGCCACATATGCTGTTAATTCTTATGGCAGCTTCATTATCTTTGTTGCACTAATTTATTTCCAAGGTATAATTAAGCCGGTTTTCTGCTGCTGTAGTCTCAAGTTAAATACAAGTCGTTTTAACTTGTTAATTTTTGCAGCTCATTTATTTAGTGGAGTTTGTATATCCATGGGGTTTACCCTCAAGCCTGTTACGTGGGTTTACATTTGGAGTCTAATAACAGGGTTTGTATTATTATATTCACAAAGATATCTTCATTAAACAGAGTCCGTAAATTTTTGAACAAACAGTATGTCAGACAGAGAGGTGGCAGGCTCTTCACATGCGAGTGGGAGTGGCACAAACATTCCTGGAGCAGGCACAGGTCGCAGCACAGTAAGGGGACGTCGCAGCAGGTGTCACTCGGTGAGGCCAGAACTCCCGGTGTCATTTAGCGGCCGTGTGTTGACCAGCAATCCAAGGGTTCATGATTGGTTGACTAGGTCATCCTCTTCCTCCCAGATGACATCTGACAACCCCAGCCAAGAGTCGGTGGGAACATCAGACACAACCCTTAGTTGACATCGCCAGGGATTGGGTCAGCGGCCCTCACCTGTCCTCAACCCGCGTCTGTCCCATCCAGTTTCCTCAGCTAGAGATCTACTATGTGGTCTGGGCTCAGCGCCACTATACAGCGAGGATGAACAATTTGAGGAGGACAGTCAGCAGCTACTTGGAAGCGAAGAAATGGGGCCAATATCCCCTGCTTCTTGCAGTAGGCGGCAACGTATAGATGTGGAGAGTGGCATGAGAGGTCATGTTGTGAGGGGTCAGCCTCTGCATACCAAGACCATTGAAGAGGACAGCAGTGAAGATTAAACAATAATCGATGATGATGTAGCATCATCATCGTCAGGAGAAGAGGGCGTCAGCTTGCGTCTTAGGCAGCTGCGCAGCCAGCAAGTGGGTGTGGCCGTGCGTCAGCAGGGTAGTATTAGTGTGAGATCGGGAGCCAAGCGGCCACGGGGTAGAAAACCCGCTTCGCAGGTCCAATAAAGTAGCGGCACAGGGGCTCAGTGAGGCAGCGGCGGTAGTAGTCACTCAGTGCGGAGCGTTGGCGGTAAAATCAGCTACTCAGCGTTGTGGCAGTTCTTTGCTAAGACACCGGAGAAGCCGGATATGGGTATATGTAGAATCTGTGGCCAGAAAGTGAAGCATGGCCAGGGAGCTAAGGTTGGCATCACGGCCCTGCGTCAACACATGCAGCGTCACCATTCGGTGGCCTGGGAGAAACGTGGCTCAGATGTGCTGGTCCATCCTGCCGCCGCAGCAGCAGCGGCGCTCAGTGGCACGCATGCCATTGCAGCCAGTCAAGGCTCCACCACCTCTGCAGAAGGGAGCTGTTTCTCTTTGCCATCATCTCCCGGTCCAGATGCTCCTGCTCCTCACTACTCATGGCACCAGCAGTCGTTCAGCGAGGCGATTGCAAAGAGACAACAGTATGCGTCCAACCATCCTAAGGTGCAGCAGCTGACCGTGCTCCTGTCCAAGTTGTTGGTACTGCAGTCCCTCCCTTTCCAAATGGTGGACTCTGCACCGTTTAGAGAATTAATGGCCTGTGCCGAGCCGAGGTGGAGAGTTCCAAGCCGTAATTTATTTTCCAAAAAGGCAGTACCAGCCCTTCACAAATATGTAGAACAGAAGGTGGGGCAGTCCTTGAGGTTATTGGTTTGTTCCAAGGTGCATGGCAGCGCGGACTTGTGGAGCTGTAACTACGGTCAGGGCCAGTACATGTCCTTTATGGGCCACTTCCTTCACAGCCACCCCAACAACTTGGACAGGTGACGGCGCTTTCTCCTCCACGTTGTCAAACTGCTGCTCCTGCGCCAATGTCCGCCTCCTCCTAAACCACCACCACCATCTCAGCCTCCACAGGTACTGCTCCATCATACCACATGTGTAGGGCACAGCGGTGTCACGCAGTTCTACACCTGGCTTGCCTGGGCGAACGAAGTCACATAGGGGAGGAACTGCTCCGCGTCATGCAGCAAGAAATCGATGTGTGGCTTTCTCCGCGCCAACTGCAAATCGGAACCATGATGATGGACAATGGCAGGAACATGGTGTCCGCGCTGCACTGAGAAGGGATGGTCCATGCACCATGCATGGCGCACGTGTTCAATCTGGTTGTGAAAAGGTTCCTGAAGTCTTCCACCAATCTTCAGAAGATTCTGAAAATGGCCAGCAAACTGTGCATGCACTTTATCCATTCCTACAAAGCCAGGCACACCCTCCTCGAGTTGCAGTGGCAGAACGGCCTCCCCCAACACACACTGATAAGCGATGTTTCCACCCGTTGGAATTCCAGCCTGCAAATGTTGGACCGACTGTATGAACTTGAGAAAGGCCATTAACGATTTTTTGATGATCCAGGCGGACAGGAGTACTCCCCTGTGTAACTTTGATGTCAGCCAGTGGCAGCTCATGCGTGACACCTGCCATTTGCTGAGGCCATTTGAGTAGGTGACGTTATTTGTCAGTCGCCAGGACTACAGGACGAATAATGTCATTCCACTGCATCATGTCCTGAACAGCTGCTGAGAAAGAGAAATGCTCCGTAGTCAGTTGGCCACTGCCTATGTGCGGCATCGTCCATCCTCTGACAGGTCTGATTGGGGGTTCCTCAGCGCTCACGTACCACTGCAACAGCTGCTGTGGGAAGTTGGGGGGGTAGGAGCAGTACCAGCTCCATCAGCAGCAATCTAAGTCTGGAGTCGCTGATGAGCAGCTTCCTTCACCCGTCTAGTGAGGAGGGCACTCGCCAGCAGCAGGACCTGGAGCAGACCCTGAACCAACAGGTGGCGGCCTACTTGGACAGCACTCTGCCACCCCGGTTAGAAGATCCGCTGGACTACTGGGCAGTAGTGTGGCATCAGAGCGGTTGTTCAGTGCGGCGGGGGCCATCGTTACCCCAAGGAGAACCCGCTTGTCCATGGGAAATGTGGAACGACTGACCTTTGTCAAGATGAATCAGGCGTGGATCAGCCAGGATTTCCACACACCAATGCCTTCAGCGTCAGATTGAGTGAGCCATAACGACTCACTCAAACTTTGAGAAATGAGTCTGGGTTCTAACTACCTGCCTCAGCCCCTATTCTGATGCCGCCACCAGCCTGATGCCACACATCTGCTGCCAGTTTCTCCATCTGCCTACCACCATCTTTACCAGGGACTGGTATTGCCACCCACCTCCACACTATGTCATTGTGCCACTCTATGACCTCATGCTGTTGCTCCTGCCGTCACCTCCACTCTCTGTCATTGTGCCACTCTATGACCTCATGCTGTTGCTCTTGCCGTCACCTCCACTCTCTGTCATTGTGCCACTCTGTGGCCTTCTCCTGTTTTTGCCACCTCCAGAATTTGTCATTGTGCCACTGTCTGACCTCATGCTGCTGCTGCTGTGGCTACTGCTGTGACCTACACACTCTGTCATTGTGCCACTGTCTGACCTCATGTTGCTGCTGCTGCTCCTGCCATGACCTCCACACTCTGTCATTGTGCCACTCTGTGGCCTACTCCTGTTTTTGCCACCTCCAGAATGTGTCACTGTGCCACTGTCTACAAGAAAAAGGAAAAAGAGGAGGAGGCGCACAATAGCGTTATACTGTAACTGGTGGGTATTAGATCATAAAGAGAAAACTTCTCACCTTTTGGTGTTGCACTCTTATTTTAGAGGCACAACACTCATAAGCGCTTGCAGGGCTGTTTATACCCCGTAGCCCTTACTACGGCAGCCGGTGGTCTCTGTTGCTCCGCTCGGATGACCGGTAGGAGAGATTGCCACAAAATGGAAAAAAAGAAAAAAATGGACCCGGCGCACGTGGAGGTATAAGTAAAAACAGCCTAGGTTAAAGGCTTTTCGTTTAAAAGTTTTTATTCTTAAAAGTGCCGCGGCATTACCGAGACAAAATTAAAAACATAGGAACTTAAAATAAACTTTACGCGTTTCGCGCGTGTACCCGCGCTTCATCAGAAGTAAAGAATGACAGACAACATAAAATATATATAAGGCCGACATGTGTTACAATTGGTTGTTACTTTTTTACAGATAAGTGACGTGGAAACACCTAAAGTGAAGAGATCGGAAGATAATTGGGGGGTGAAAGGTGTCAATCAAGAAGGAAGACGAGCAAGGAGAAGAGACGGGAAGACCCAGGAGTCATACAGAGAATCCGTGCATATGTTGGTGTTTAATATGTGTTGCGAAAATAAAAACTACAATATGAATTAAATGGTGTGTGTGTATTATGTAGAAAAAAGGGGAATTTTACAGGTAGTGATG